>JAVFBW010161383.1:0-11630 GCA_034783835.1 Mopalia ciliata
TTCCTTCCTTCCTTCATTCATTCATTCATTCATTCCTTCCTTCCTTCCTTCCTTCCTTCATTCATTCATTCATATATCACCGCTATGTAACTCTTTTCAGTCGGTTTAACTGAAAACATGTTAAAAACCATTTTATAGTTACTAGTGCTGAATGTTTATATAAATCTGGGCTTGAATCCTGGTGGAAGCAATCAAATGTTTCTGTTTAAAAATATAAATCTGTGTATATAAAGATTTGACCTCAAACAAATACAGCCTTGACTGTAGACAAGCTGCTGGGGGAATACATCACTCAATTACATGTACCTCCATTCAGTCAAAACATCTGCAGGTCCTAATCTCTTAATAGATTTTGTCAATAAACACAAGCAATCAAAAATTGAGGATTTTGAGCTTTACTGTGTGGGTTTTTGAAACAGAGTGGAGTTGTTATCACTGAGTGATGATAAGTCAGGTGTTATGTGTCCCATACACACTGTCCTAACTAGGTGTGTTTCTGGTAAAGCTCTCACATTCTACTCATTCTACATTAAACTAATACACACAGTTTTGACGTCATAATCACTGCTCAAGATTTTATAAAACACTTGATGAAAGAACATAATTTGCAAAGATTATTTTAGTTTTAAGTTTCTTTGGGTTATACTTTTCAGCTTTGATAGTAATTCCTTCAGCTGTGGGTTAACAAACTGCTAATTTGGTTTACTAGTTCGACATTTACCAGTACTTCTGTGGTTTATTCGGGCATACATTTACATCATCCCGACATTACATATCTGTTCATGAGCTAACTAGTTGAGCTCACGCTGACAATAAAATGACTGGTTTATGTAGGTAATATCTGTAGAGACCAGAGTAAAGTTGGATCCTCTTGTGAACCTGTTATATTCCATTCCTAATAGAATTAGGTTATATCAGGATTGAAGTGCACTGTTAAATCTTTGTTTATACTAGGCTTGTCTCATTCAATTAAATTCAGAGTTAGTTATCTTTGGAATGGAATTAGTCTCATACATACCCTTGAGAGTGGAGAATGTCCAAACAGGGGTGAATGGATGTTTATGTGCAAGAAGTTAGCCCACTATAAACACTCTTCATTTTGTATTTGTAACCAAGACTGTTTTGTCACACAGTTGTGTAAAAGCAGTATTTGGTGTTTTGAAACTTTTCTTCTTAGCTGTCAGGATGGTACAGTTTTTTTTAGATTTTTAAAAATTTTATTTCTATTGACATATATCTAGTTTAACGTTAAATCTTTTTTTTTAGAATATTATAGTTGTTGTTTTTTTTAATTAAAGATTCAAAATAACTATTATTTAGACTTAATGCTTTAATTGAATGAAGGCACTCTAGACTTCAGTTAGAAGTATCTTAAGTGTATAAATTTGTATGTGGTTAAGCTCCTGTGTGGTCAGAATGTAGGTCCACTCATTGTCCATCATCACTGAGCCAGTGTCCAGACTCCATCTCACAGACATGGTCAGCCTCCAGCACTCACTAATCACTTGTTATGTCTTACAGTATAAGCCTCAGTGGTCTGCCTGTCTCTGGCAGTCGCCCACACACTGGTCAAGCCATGTACTGGTCAAGCGGTCAGAGAGTCTGGCCAGGATCTGAATGTCTCCAGTCATCAGTTAACAAAGATATCTATAGATTGAGATAATGTCAGCTTACAATAATTATTTATCCTGTACAATGACATGATATATGGTCCTAATTATAACTCAACATATAGTCAAAGGATTGATATATAGGTCTCTCAAATTCAATAATTCCATTTTCAACTACAAATATTCAATATTTTACCGGAATTCGATTTCAAACAAAGCTTTTATTCAAAATATCTCTGGGTTTTTATAAAATCAAAGGGCTGTCAAATCATATTTTATTTAATTTTGGTCATCACAAATAAACATTTTGTACCAGGTACTCAAGAAAATACCTTCTATCACCCCAAAAATTCAAGGTACAAAAGAAGAAGAGTCAGCATTTTTTAAAATATCATTGTTGGGAAAATAGGACCAAACTTTACTGAACAAGAAAAGGGACATACACAACTTCCTTGCCAATAATGAATGGGATTTTGATGTTTTATTATTGAACAAACTACCCTTAAATAAGGAAAGTAGCCTACAGCAAAGCCTGAAAAAACAATTTTATTTTTTTTCACATATATAGCTCTATGACAGAATTTCAAACAAAAGTAGCGTTTGTTAGTAAAAGCAGTAAAAAGAAAAAATAAAAAAATAAAAAATCCTACCTACCAACCCACTATTTTATACTCTTGTTACTGGAAACTAGTATTTCATAATAGATGGCTTTATGTGTAGTAAAATGGTATAAAGCTGTCTTAGCTTTCTGGTCAAGGACAGTATATCCCATGTATTTACATGTTGTTTTTATGCTAATTTTCTTAGGAAGGTTGTTGTATTGATTGGTGGAAACACCGCCATTATACATGTATAATCAAGTCTTTAAACACTAATCAATCAATCATTCAATCACATTTGTCTCTATTTAAAAAGATCAAATTTAAATCAGAAAAATAGATTAAATATCCCTTTTATTGACAGTTTCCAAATATAACAAAGGTCTATTCTTTGACCGTATTTTTTGGTAGTTGTTGCAAGCATATGATCTATATCCACAAAGCTTAGGACTTGATGTCTAGAATGTTACCTTACAGTTAGAAGGTTTTGGTCAGACGGTTTTTGTGGCATGGGTACACCTGTCTGTCGTTGAATTGGTATTTTGTGTTAATTTCTATTTTTCCCTGAAGTAAATGAGATTTCCAGGTGGATTGGGTTGTGTTTTAAGTTTCCGGTAAAAGGTCTGAGGATGACAGGTAATGGCTGCCATGTGATTGAGAGGAACAGACGGAGACATGTCAGAGATGCACAACAATTGTTTCAAATCTTAACACAGTCAGGTTTTCTGGAGAGCCTGAGGTGTTAAGAGAAGTTTACGATGTTGTGGATAATAAACGATGCCTCAGAGAATAAACCCAGTGGATTCTGTTGCCAAACTGTGTCAGTAACGCCGGCCCATCTGTTGAGTATTAATCAATGGTGTAATGCTTGGATTGCAGTAACTTCCTCTATTCTCTCTCTCAATTTGACAAGGGGGCATTCCAGCAGTGTACAATGAATCCAAGCCCCTAAACTCTCATTCCTACTGTTAAATAAAGTCTCAATCTTTACCATCTTCACCAGATTGCAGATGGTTGGGAGGATCTCCTGTTGCCTTGGTGCTCCTGGGGCAAAAGGGCAAAATAAAGTCGATCTGTGTTCCTGTGATAGTCCTGTCATGTCTTTGTTTGTTGCCAATGCTGCTTAGGTGGTTCCCTTCACCCATCGGGTCTGGAGGGTTGGGAGGGGACTTCTTGTTGCCCAGGTGCTCTCAGAGCTAAAGGGCAACATAAAACGGATTTGTTTCTTATGTTGTTGAATTGCTTTCTGTGGTTGTCTTGTTTATGTCCTGTCTTTTCCTCGTTTATTTGCCAGTGTTGGCGAGGGGGATTTTCTTCACCCATTGGGCTGGCATGCCAACATGTGAGGGAAATAGCCCTAAGTACGACATTTAACCCAATCAAACAACCTAACAATTTCCATGTCTTCATTCCTGTTTCCACTCTCTGGCCTGTCTAACTCAGTTTGCCATTTCCATGTCCTCTCTACTGTTAAAATTTCTATGTTTTACTGTCTCAATGTTCTCTCATCAATGTCCTCTTACTTTCTTCAAAGTGGGTCATCAAACTCCAATTAAAAACGCAAAATCCATACCCTTTCTTCTGTTTCCATTTCCATGTCCTTTCTCCTCTCATAATTATCATGACATTCTATCTCCTGTAACTATTTCAATTTCCTTGTTCTCTTCTCCTGTCTTCCTTTCCATAGCCCTCTGTCTTGTTACCTTTTCAATGTCTTACTTTATCTTTATCATTTCCAGCCCTTTTTGTCTCCTGTTATGATGTCCAAGTTTTTTCTCTATCTTGGTAGCCATTCCATGCCTTTCGGACCACAATCACTATTTCTATGTTGTCTCTCCTGTTGCCACTCCAATGTCCTCTCCTGATACGATTCCTTTTGTCTTGCTGTCTCTTGTTATCATTTCCAGTTTGGCCAGATGCCTTTTGTGCTCTCAGTACTACAGGCAATACAATCTGAGAGTTGATATCTTTGTGATTCTGTGCTTTTTTGTTTCTTGTTGTCTTCTGTTGCAACTTCTTCTAACAGTTACCTTAACAGTACATCACCAGATTATAGATCTAGTAGCTGCTCTGTGTTATGTACCTACCCTAAACAGTGTCTTCACTCTCATTGTCCTTGAGTTATTTTTCTCTGATTTCTTTTTATCAGCACCATAGTCTATAACAACTATGTAGGCAACTGGGTGGAAGACTCCTGTTGCCTTCTGTCATCTGAGTTACTGGACAACTGTAAGACGATCAGTTTCATGATGTCTTTGTATTGTCCTTTGGGAGTCCTGTCTTGTCTTCGCTGCCAGTTTTATTGAGGGAGGATTCCATGACCTATTGGGCTGGCATGCAGTCATATGAGTGATTTAACCTGAAGTACAATGTTATAACCCAACTATGCAGACAAACATACAAAATTTAAGTTAAGATAAACTCTTATAAAGAAAAAAATAACAAAAAATCCATTTATAATGGCATAAGACGAAAAAATTGCGCATTGTATCTATTTTTTTATATCTATTGTGCAAATATATTGTTGAGGTCAGTTAACATAATTATACAGGTATAAGACAAGCTCTGGTATGGCTTTAATACCCCATGACCAAAGCTTAGGACAAAATCGTGGCCCACAATCACCAAGAGTTACAAAACTAACAATACATAGTTGTTTTTCAATGAAGACAATTTGTTATAACCTCCGGTAGTCTGTTTGAGACATCCCCATCAATCATTATATGTCTGCCTGTGTCGCTGGAGTTTGGACATTCTAAATCCATTATTCCCCAAACTGTCAGGAGAATCTGTGAATTATGGCTTCACTCAAAGTGAACAAGTCCTTGTTCAAATTTGGGAAAAAACATTTGTAAAGTTTAATGTCATGTGGTAGTTTTGATACATACACTGTCCCTGTCTTTTTGGCTGTCCGTAGGTAGGTCTTTACCTACATGAAAACTGATCTGACAGCTCCGTAAATCTTAGACAAACTATTTTCAACTCTGCCAAGGTTCTTACATCCATTTACACTTGAACTCTACCCCTTAACCAGGCTGCCTCATCACTAATGTCTTCTTACTTTGAGCGTAGGTCTACTTGTTTATGTTAACATGGTCCTGCATAAATAAATCATGTAATAAATTTCTTATAATGGCCGGGCCAACATCACCAACCCATCACATGTAATTGTTCAACAGTTAGTTTCTACTGCCAGAATTTTATTCTGTTTTAAGTTTCAGTTAACTTGAGTTAAGGTACTCAAAGTTAATAAAGTGTCACATTTTCACTGTTATCTTCACTTTTATACCTTGTTTTCATGCATATATGTTTTTTTTTTTGACCCAGGTGACACAAGTCATATAAGTTTGTAAGGAGAAAATTGTTCACATCCACAAATTTCAATATGGATATAACACAGTCTGATTTTGTTTATTGCGATGTTTGACTCTTTGGCATGTACTGCTGCTTCAACAGCATGAAAGAAGACGATCTGACTGAGAAATATGTCTGCTTTCAAGAGGATGTATCTTATATTCAGAATGTGAAAAGTCTTGTGTAAAGGGCTTTTAATTAATGGGCTGAATAAGATATTGTCCATTTGTGGCCAGGTAATTGGTGATTGACAACAGACCTGAATTGTACGGACATCTGTGAAGACATGCCCCCTACCCCATGTTCAACTATTTCCTGTTCTTACATGCTTGTCTATGTTCCTAATACACACATCTGTGTTAGAAGGGCTTTTAGTGGAGTTAGACTAATTGGTTACCTAATTGATTGGTGTGATACATACAGTACTTACCCTTGGAATTTATGCAATCATCATTTCCTCTAATCCCTTGATTTGAGTGTTTTATTGCCTGGGTTTTTATTGACCTGTATTCTAGTCTGTGTCACACAATTGGTTATAATATTTTACTCCCATGGAGTGTAATTTAAATATTTTTTCATGACATGTCTGGTATAAGTTGAGTTTGTTCTGTAAGATTCCCAGAATTCAACATTGTTTTAAATTGTTTGATGGATAAAATTGTTGAAATATATAAATATATTTAATCAGTTTTATGGCCTTGTGAAGGAAGTTTTATGATGTGAGGTAAAGGCAACGCTATAAACTAATACATCGCCCGATAGACTGTTATAACATGTGTTCTATACTAAAAAACTTTCAGGTAAAACGTGTCACAATAATGACATTATTTCTTTACAGTATTTTATCTGTAATAAAAATGTTATAAGATTGAAAACATCCAGAATATGCGAAGTTGTCTTTTATGTTTGTAATGATAAATGACGAAGTCCTGTTAAGAGTTAAATGTAATGTCTCTCAAACGGTATTCTATTAACTCCATCAAACTGCCCCCTGGTGAAAAAAGGTGAGAAAAAACATTAGAGTGATGGATGTAGAAACATGTAGCCTGGGGTTAGTAAACTCTGGTAACAGTATGGTGTCTATACAGATACATACAGGTAGAGATCCCCACTAAACATCTGTTTTATCGCTACTCCCTTAAGAAAGCTTCTCTCTCTACTTGAGGTATATTATACAATTAGTTAGTTAAGTAGCGGAGAATAATCTGGGCATAGAGTCGCCATAGAAATTGGCTTGTCACAATCTTGGCTTGTTTCTAATTGTTTTCGGCTGGCTTTATGTTATTGTTGACATATATCAGATGTATGAGTACATTGATGTCTAAATTACTTTGATGGCCTGTATTTTTAATGTTTGTCAATCTAAAAAGTCACATATATCAACAAGAAACTAATGAATGCAAAATAATACAGATTTAGTTTAATTGTTTATTACCTCAAATAGTATTTTCCTGGTAGTCTGCATGTCATATATTTAGTTTATGGCACAATATTTTACTGTCAAACACGTTAAGAAATTAGATTTATAACAGGTATGTGAAAATGTGACAATTTGACAATTTTTACCTGCATTTGAAATGCCATAGTAACCTAACTGGTGTCTCAAAAACTTAACAATATAAATCATGTCCCTCAAGGCTAAGTTACAACTTCTTCAGGCAGGAAATGTTGAGCACAAGTCATTTAAATCAGGAGAAATATGAGGTGGTTATAGACTGTAGCCTGAGGGTTGATCAGAGTCTCAGGTTTTTCTGGGAGTTACTGACTGACATGTGGGTACTCATGGAAGGCACACGTCTGGTTGGGGGGTGTATTATCAGGGGACACATGTTAAGAGGCTGGAACTCTGGGGCGAAGGACCTACCAACCACATGTGGCTCTAACTGAGCAAATCTCCTACCCCAGCTTGATAACATTAGATCTAAAGCCCCTTTATGATTTCTCTTTTGTATTTCTGATACTGGCATTTCTGTATTTGTGGACACTGAAGGCATTTACATGTATGGTTGGTTAACACTGCTTTGTCTTTCTATGCTGTGGATATGTCAGTTTAATAGAGCTATTGTTAATCTATCATTGGGCTATGATAAATCGGTTAATGCTGGACAGGACATTTGTTTTCTTCTAATTCTTTTTTTTTTTCACCTGTGCTTGTCTCATTTATTTTTCTTGACCAGGAGACGCGACAGGACAAGAATTCCTCTCAAGGTTTTGCATCTTCATCATTTTATATGAGGAATGTTAACACGCACATAAATATTCTCTTTGTGATATGGAGACGGTCTAATGGACATATCTCTAATTGACACAAGATGAGATTTTTTACCTGTCAGTTTAGCACAAATGAAGGGTTTTAAGTGAATTAATCCGTGTGTTTTGATGCTGTAGGTTATTTGCTATGATTTGTCTGCTGTAGACCATGTGTGTATCACAGGGTGGACAGTTCTATTTTAGGCACCTGGGTAAACATGTCACAACATTCAAGAAACTTAGCTCTTTTATTCAATATTATAAGTATTCCCCATAAAAGTCACAAATATTTCCCTCTCGATATACACACAAAAATCACAAAACACATATCCCCCAGTCTTTATTTAATAAATTTCAATAATGCATATACCTCCTAAAATATCCCAAACAATAACTTACGGTAGAAAAATGTTACAATTTATTCAGTATAACCTCCAATGGTATAACTAATCCCAACAAATATCAACTAACTGGAACTATACTACCTCCCATGAAATCGTGAAAGTACTGAAAACAACAGAAAGACAAAGTTATTTATACCATATTACCCTGAACAGATTTAAAATATATGGAAGATGCACAATAGTACACCATAAGATATCATAAAATTCCATGAATTATCCCTGAAACCAATGTATTAAATATTTGTACCTTGCAAGTTATCACAATCTTTGTGGAAAAGTCACAGAAACTAAGTTTTTTTATTACCTCCCAAGATATCACAAAGATCACAGAAAATAAGAATAATAAAAAAAAAATAATTGGTAGAATAAAAATTCATGAAATTACCATAAAACCTGTTATAGAAAAACAAAGCTAATTTTTTCTATATTTGCTACCAAAATCTTTTCAAAACAAAATCAAGCCTTATATTCAAAATCACCACCCTAGATTTATCTGTTGTAAAAATCTCTTTTAAATCTGTTTGATTTATTCACAAAGAAATTTAGAATATTGAGGAATATTATTTAGAAATGCTAGAAATGTAATAAGTTTTTAAACCCTAATGTACATGTAGGTTTCTGAATAAATCTGTATTTATATGCTATTAAATAACTTTGAAAATAACAGTGTAATTGTCAAATAAGATCTGTTGGTTGTTCTTCATATTGAACAATACCCTTTCTCTTCTTTTCTCACCTATCTGTTTTGTTTTGATTTCAGGACCACAAGGCCCAAGTGGGAAAAAAGGTGATAGAGGCCCAATGGTAAGACCACCTTTTATTATTTTGTCTTATATTCTGTAAAGTATGACAGCTATGTTAAATTTTAAAAATATTCTGTTTCATGGCTGCATGGTGAATCTTATGCACATATCTGTCGCATCAGCAATGCATGAGATCTCATTATTAAACACCAGTGACTCCCACACCACCTGATTCAAACACTTAAATAGAACATCTGACCTATAAACCTTGATTGCTGAATTATTGAACTGCTCAGGTCGTGTTCTGATGTCCAGGAGAACATATAAAACTTTTCCTGATCTTGTTGCTTTTTATATTAATAATACATTTAAAAACAATATATATTAAAAAAACACTGTGTAAGATGTAAATTGTTAACATTTCTAAGGTAAATTAGTTCTCTTTTTATGGGTGTAATAAATTTGAAAAATAATGGCAAATGTCACATTTACAATGTGTTGAAAGTTACATTCTTGCAGTTGACCTGAGTTTAGTTAGAATTGCTCACAGGATGACTTGTAATAAAACCCATCAGTCATCATGGTGGATAGAGTTTCGAGAAGAACAGAAGAGAGTAGAAAGCATAGTGTATGCTGATTAGACACATAGAGTAGAAATGGCCTGGGCTATAAACAGTTAAAAACACACATGGCCAACAAATGTCATTTGACCAATAACAGACACAACACAGAAATAATACACTAAATAGGGACAATGTATTGGGTCAGAAAATATGCGAAAGAAAATCTTTAATTTAGTGATTTAGATCAGATGTTTAAAGATATGTTTGTTATATAATTAATCCAAGTCAGCTATTGTCTGACATTGACAGGTGCTTGTCTTGATTGAACCCATGCTTTGAGGGTATTTCATCCACATGAAGGGGATGTACTCGGACATAAATAATCACACTAACAGGAACATAAAGTGTGAAGTGCTGGCTTTGATTTTCCTTTTAATTTTCCTCCCATGCTGAGTGAACTCATCAGCATTGTGCTCTGTACATACTGCCTTTAGCACTAGGGTGGTTAGCCCTCTGGCTAAGGGTAGTTTGTTTGAAGAGCAGCCATTCTGTCTTTACTTAGCATTGGGGGAAGATTAACTTTCCAACGTTATTGAAATGCTTCACATCCTGGTTGTGTTAGTGTCAATTACTGTTCGAGTACACCAACGTCATATAAGTGAAATACCCTTAAGCATGGCATCAAACACCAATTAATTAATAAATCAATTAATCAATCAATCAATCAATCAATCAATCAGAAGGTGGTTTGATTTGACAATGTTAATGTATGAAGCGTTGTAAGGATAAACCTTTCTTGTAAAGTACAACAGCTAAATTAATCTTCTTTAAATCTTTCTCTCATGAGCGGAAAATGAATCTTAGTTGTATTGATTTTGTTAAACTTTGTAAGACAAACATTTGGATACCTGTCACAGCTACTTTTTTCGTCATTAGCTAACACACATGACCATGGTATTAGCCCGAAATCCAGAAAAGGGTGTCCAAAATACCCATTTTTACAGAAACAGGGTGTCTCATTTTGCTGTTTTCATATCTTTTCTATGTTAAATTTGTCTGAAACAGGATGTCTCAAATGGCTTCTTGGGTGTCTCAAAGACACCGAGACACGCCTCTGCAAATAACAGTAAGCAAGAAACAACATTCTTCCAAGCTGATTAAGTTAATCATTAATTTATATGGAGAGTATTAAGTCATGGTTAAAAATCACCAAGGGAGATAATTAAGCGATTTTAGTCTCACACATTCAAAACATGGAGGTCATTAGCTTAAACCTTACTGCATAAAGGTTTGGGGAGATTTGTAAATTGTCTTAACGCTTTGAAACTATTCCAAGCGTGATATTAATTATATCAGGGTGTGTTCTTTCCACTTTTGTCTTCAGAGAGTATTAATTTCACCTCTTTTAACTATATATGCTCAACTGGTCATGAGATCTAGTCCATACTGAACCATTTTGAGAGTAATTTTTTGGTTATCTTTCATTGACTGATAGAAACAGGTTAAGTTTATGTTGAGGCAGAAATTGGTCATGTCTGTAAAACAATAAAATGAATCCACCTCTGAAGAAAAACTAATGATCTATTTGACAAATATTGAGAGATCGTGGTAGCTCTCTTAAATCCATGGCCAACAATGTGGGTGAAGCTGATCTGTTATCAGTATCACTAGCAACACTGAGACCTGATCTACTGACTGTCTTACCAGAGTGATAAGACTCTAGTCTCTGGGCTGGGTAGCTCAGAAAATAAAACAGGCTTTATTTCGTTACATCATAAAACAGATTTCAATTATTAAACAACACTATTTTCAAGTTAATACAATGTTTGATCAATATGCCCCATGTTTTACCTACATAAACTCATCACACACATTCATCACAGATCCACAGAAAGTTGAAAAGTATGATGGAAGATCAAACAGCATTTCTGGTCCTTGAATATTTTCATTTTACCTTGTAATAAAACAACACAGAATAAAAAGGAAATCTCCAAATCATGATTGGAGTTTGAATGGAAGTTCTTACTCATAGATACATTTACAAAACAAAAACAAGGAAAATTTGAAAAAAAAAGTTTAGTTTGAAATGTGGTATTTTTGGACCACC
>JAVFBW010161394.1:0-11630 GCA_034783835.1 Mopalia ciliata
TAAATGAACGGAAACAGTTTCAGTTCCCAATTACACAATACAATACTCTATAGTTTTTTCTCATCCATTTACAATTTATTTCCACAATAAATAACAATGCATGTAATCGACTGCTGGGTATATGATAGATCAGGTGAACAGTGTAATGTATGATAAGATTAATATATAGAATAACAGATTGTATAATGTACAAATTTATGAACGTATATGCCGCTAGGTACACCTGTGGGCGTCAAACCAATGTGTGTCTCACACAAGGACTGTGTTTAAGTGAAATGTACAAATATTAAAAACTGTCAAACCCCAGACCCTTGCTGCGATTGATTATTAAATTAAAAGTCTATATAAATATATATAGTGTAGATATGGAAATATGCACAAGACTCCTCCTGGGAAAGAATCTGTTCATAGGCCTGAAAATAAAGTTAAAGATTCATAATAATAAGTAATAATAATAAGAATTCTAATAATAATAATCCATATCTGAAAGTTCTGGCGGACCAAAAACGAGCATATAGACTTAAGGATGTGTACAAACTACCGGTATATATATGGTCTAAAAAGAGACCTATCGGTAGTGGGCGTTTTATACAGTGATAGTTGAAAAGCAAAATAACAAGGAAATGTCGGTATTTAGTAAAACAAAAACAACTGTTTGGGGCTATGGACTTTTCATTACACATTACATAGAACTTATCTCTCCTCTTCGCTCATTAGTTTGCGACTAAAAGAGTTTTGTAAATGAAATTGATGGCCTATAATAAGTATTTTGCGTTATACTGGTTGATCAGATCTAAATAACGTAAATAACTCATAAATATTTGTCATTTATGTACCCGAATCGAAGCTGTAAATATAGTAGTAGCAGAAAGTGTATTAACACAACACTTATGATTGAGAGATATACTGTCCCGGTTAACAAACAACCCATTTGTGGCATTTTCGTTATTTTGGAATAACACTTTCTTAGTTTGAACAGATTCTAGTTCGCATTCACCCATTTGTGGTAAAGCAATGTGTATCAGCGTCTATAACCCTTATTTCTTAAATAAGCTTGTTTTTAATGCAAAACTACTTTCAGACATATTTTTTTAAAAAGCGAAAACTAAAACAATTTTTTGGAACTTCGAAGACAGCTGTCACCGTTTAATCGACATAAAATGTTTGTTTATTCGAAAAGTCCTGAATATATATTCTGACACCTAACGGTTTATCGTCGGCACAGATTTGTCCGAGGAACAATTTGTAACTCTTTTTTTGAAAAAATGAAATATTCGACAGGATCGCTTCGTTTAAAATACATATATGGAACAAATGAAGTGATGGTTCAGATTGAACAGATAACTGAGAACACAGAGAGGGGGGAGAGAGAGAGAGACAGAGGTGGCCAATGCTGAATGACACATCTGTAACCAATAAGACATTAACTTCCGTTTGACAGCAAAGAGAAAACATTGTCCTGAATTTTCCGGTTATTAGGAACTCCAAGAATTTGAGCGATGGAGGATGTGTTTGTAACATTGTGCGCCTCGGTTTAATATTTCAAACAAACACTCAGATATAAAGTTAACTGGAGTTTATGACAAGGTGTTTTACCCCACGAAACTTTTGGTAAAACGAATAAAAGTTTATCAGCGGGGTAATTAACCGCTGGCTGTAAAGCTATGCTATAAACACGATTTAACTGTTTATGAAGTCAGGTAAGTTAGGCAGGTTTGTTTTAAGTAATCCACTGTGAGCTAGTGGTCAAGTTCCGCATCATTCTACACGGATCAGTGCGGGTTCCTGAGCATCACAAGCAGTCATTTCCTAAATCACATGGAAGATAAATCCGAGTTAATCTTCCATACGCAAGTGAAAATCTTCACACATACTTATACACAAGTTGGTCAGAATTCCTTAATTCTTAAACACTGGCTTTGGAAGTGATTTAAAGGATAACGTCAGCAAGGACGGGAGGAAAGTTCCATGAACAGAATGTATAAAACAGAAAAACTGCGTTTAACGAAGTTTTTAAACATTGCCCCCGGCCTATGGAGAATGTGGTTTGGAATGAGCTGTCAACTTAAGAAGAATAGCGTTTTTGGAAAAGAGCATTTATCTATTAAGAAAATAATGAAAACACTTAATATGATTATGTTTTGCTGCCGTTTATTCTTTGTAGTTGTAATCTATCAATGTTTTTATTTCGTTTTAGTTGTACACTCTTGATGAATTAATAAGGTTGTTAAATAATAGTAAGAGTATCCACACAACATTATTCAAAAGCGTCCGCCAAACACTGCTTAAAACAACGACCGCTTACTGATGTATGGGTAATACATAATTATAACTGTTTTATTGAACTTGGAAGGACGGTCCAATAACATATGTTCAAAAGTTGAAAAAGTATATATAAAAAAAAAATATAAAAAATAAAAACGTCAAAGAATAACAATGGTTGTCTTAACAGCCAATGTTCATAACGCCATTGGTGATACTGTATGTCTTGTTTTTGTTTTTATCATAAAACGGTTCGAGAGAGTAGGGTTTTGAACAGCTGACCTAGTTGTTAAGTTGGATCGATATGTTGATGTAGAGTGGAGCCACGGATTGGTGACGTCCACACACACATGTTGCTCGTATAGGTTATTATCCCTTTGCCATCGATCGGTGTGTTTATTTCACCTCTCGGGTTACACTGAGCCACCAGCCATGTGGAGGAATTGATACCAGCATATGTACAATACCAGGACGTGGGCCGAATACAACATAAATACTGCTCTTTACTCAATTCTCACGATACCTCTATCGATTTCGAAAATAATTTCAAAAAGATCGACACTGCCAGCTGTTAAGTAAGACGCTATCTAATTATATTGCAGAAAACCTATATTTGCACGGTTAGCCTTCCGTGTGTATTTAGTCTTCACATAAACTGTGATATTGATTCTCTTATACCTGAGTTAGTGTAATGTTTGTTTCGTAGTATAATTGGATTGATTGATCCAGACGCAAAGTCAGACAATTAAATGTATGAATATTGTTATTTTACCAACCTCCTCCTAACTCGAGTATGACTTCAAGTTGACTTATAGACTTATAGACTCATATCCAATGCAGGGCACACCAATCAGATGTCATATTCATCCAATATAGGACCCACCAATCAGATGTTAAATTATGATTTGAAACTGACTCCTCGTCAATATAGGTTCCCAAAGGTCATTTATGGGTGTGCCTCAGGGGTTATTGTGCACTGAATAACATAATTTCCTAAAGGTCATTTATCGGTGTGCCTCAGAGGATTTAGTGCACTGGATATCGTACTATCCTAAAGGGCATTCATGGGTTTGCCTCAGAGGTTATAGTGACACATTTTAAGTTTCCTAAAGGTTATTTGTCAATATACCTCAGAGGTTATAGTGCACTGAATATTGTACTCTCCTAAAAATAATTTGTCTGTGTGCCTAAGAGGCTATAGTGAGCTGAATATCGTACTCCCCTAAATGTCATTTATGGGTGTGCCTCAGAAGTAACAGTGATTCATTTTGCACTGAAAATAAAAGTTTCCTAAAGGTAATTTGTCAATATACCTCAAAGGTTATAGTGCACTGAATATTGTGCTTTCCTAAATATCATTTGTCGGTGTGCCTAAGATACTATAGTGACCTGAATGTCGTACTCTCCTTAAGATCATTTGTCGGTGGGCCTCGGATGTTTAGTGCACGGAATATCGTACCCACCTAAAGATCATTTATTGGCGTGGTCGTTTGTCGGTGTGCTTCAGAGGTTTTAGTACACTGAATATCGTACTCCGCTTTAAGTCATATGTCGGTGTGTCTTAGAGGTTATAGTGCACTGAATAGCATACTCGCCTAAAAATCATTTATTGGCGTGGTCGTTTGTCGGTGTGCCTCAGAGGTTTTAGTGCACTGAATATCGTACTCTCCTGAAACTCATTTGTCGGTGTGCCTGTGAGTTTATAGGGACCTAAATGTCGTACTCTCCTAAAAGTCATTTGTCAGTGTACCTCAGATGTTTTAGTGCACTGAATGTCGTACTCACCTAAAAGTCATTTTTCGGTGTGCGTCAGAATTTATAGTGACCTGAATGTCGTAACTCCTAAAAGTCATTTGTCGGTGTACGTCAGATGTTTTAGTGCACTGAATGTCGTACTCTCCTAAAGGTCATTTGTTGGGGTACCTCAGATGTTTTAGTGCACTGAATGTCGTACTCTCCTAAAAGTCATTTGTCGGTGTGCCTCAGAGTTTATAGTGACCTGAATGTCGTATTCTCCTAAAGGTCATTTGTCGGTGTACCTCAGATGTTTTAGTGCACTGAATGTCGTACTCTCCTAAAGGTCATTTGTCGGTTTGCCTAAGATGGTTAGTGTATTGAATATAGTACTCTCTTAAATGTTTAAAAGTCTATTGCACTAAGTATGGTACTCACATAAAGGTCATTTGTCAGTGTGCCTCAGATGTTTTAGTGCACTAAATGCCGTACTCTCCTAAAGGTGATTTGTCGGTGTACCTCAGATGTTTTAGTGCACTGAATGTCGTACTCTCCTAAAAGTCATTTGCCCGTGTGCCTAAGATGGTTAGTGTATTGAATATAGTACTCTCTTAAATGTTTAAAAGTTTAGTGCACTAAGTATGGTACTCACATAAAGGTCATTTGTCAGTGTGCCTCAGAGGTTTCAGTGCACTGAATATCGTACTCCCCTATTAAGGGCATTTATCGATGTGCCTCAGAGATTATATACACTGAGTATCGTACTTTCGTAAAGGTCATTTATCTGTGTGCCTCAGAGGTTGTAGTGCACTCATTTTGCACTGAATATAGAAATGTCCTAAAGGTAATTTGTCAATGTACCTCAGAGGTTATAGTGCACTAAATATCGTTCTGTCCTAAAGGTCATTTGTCGGTGTGCCTCAGAGGTTTGAGTGCACTAAATATCGTACTGTCCTAAAAGGTTTGCCTCTGATGTTATAGTAAGCTGAATGTCGTTCTGTCCTAAAGGTCACGTGTCGGTGTGCCTCAGAGGTTATAATGCATTGAATATCGTAGTCTATTAAAAGTCATTCATCGGCGTGCCTTAAAGGTTCAATACATTGAATAAGTACCTCCTTTTATACGTCAATGATTGGTGTGCGTGATATTTTACACAACCCGTTCACTCGTCTCGGTGTCGTACTGTTTTCGGCACTGATTAGTGGATACCCACCAGTATAACGTTAATAGACGGCGCGTATAAAACAGGTCGCAAATGACTTAGCGAGTCATATTTCTCTCTACAGGATATAGTGTAGTACTCGAGTCCTATCCCATGTTAAAGGATGTAGTGTATTTACCGAGTCACATAACTCGTTACCGGATGTACAGTGTATATGAATTTACATGCGACTCGTTCGAAAGTATGTAGTATATTTGTTGAGTCGAAACCGTTTTATATGCACTGAGTAACTTTTTTCTTCTGAGTCATTGGTGTACATTCTGAGTAATAGGGAAATAAACCAGTGAATTGCGAGTCAGCGGTAACAAATATAATCAGGCGTTTCCCGGCCGTGCAGTAACTCGGGGAACTGGCCTTTTAACAGAAAAAAAGTCGGCCTCGATTTACTTATAACAACAGCAGTTTAAAAAAAAATATATATTATAGATAACTTTCTTAGTCGAGTATTACAAATACCGACACGGGCAGGATACAATGTTTCATAATTTCTATGTACAGCCTGTTTCCACTTTATTTTTGTTTACTTCCTCTTTAAGGTCTATCGTTTCCGCTTTAATGAAGAGTAGTTACACCAAAAAGTGAACATCAAAGTGAAATACTCTTGAGTAAGTACTTTAACACAAAAGAAATAGAGGGGTCACATTCAATCATGTTAACGATCAATTCATTCAACATTACACAATATCTATAAAAAAAAAATTAATGAAATAAATAAAATAAGAAAGGAGTTGATTTGCATTCATAGCGTGATTTTTATTATATGTCCATACAAATGATTGTACTTCATAACCATAACTAACAGTGAGTTATGAACAAATGAATGACCGCTTTCGGGCTGAGTAAAACAACAACCCTTATGAGCACCAGCAACACAGGGCCGCATACTGACCCTCAGAGAATTGACAACACATGGCTCATTCATAAACAAAATACCTATTGAGTGTATCATTTATCATAGCATTTAAAAAGTGGAAAAAAACATACTGCAAAATGGCAGCTGACAAGAAATTGGATTGGTCAGTAGCATTTATTCTACCAGTTCAATCTACATGGCAAATAAATATCACATTGTCACTTCAAACGCCATTTAATAACATAGGCTGCCATCAAGTTCAGTTTCCATCATGGCGACTGTATAGTGGGTATTGTTCAGTACCACTGTCCGAGAGCCCTCTAGCAAATTTAACCACAAACGTGTAATCTGGCAACGCCACGAGTAGATAAAGCTCAGTATCAATGAGGGAAACACACATATGTTAGATCTCTTATCACAAGATAGAGGGGATCACGAGGTAATGGTTCAATCAAGTGACCTCCCAAAGACTAACCCGTACGACGACAAGTTCTTCAACTTTTTCAATATTCAGTCACAAACAGAAACGATAAGTATGCTCTTCGTTCTGAGGCGATTGTACGTTTGAGATTTCTCAAAAGACACCTATCATTAAAGATTGTTGATCTGTCTTATACTGATAATACTAACGAAGTCAACATAACAATATAAGGTGTATTTTTTAATGAACACCAAAGTTCGCGTCTTGGCAAAACTTTCTTCTATAGTCTGAATAACAACCGGCCACTGGTAACCAGCTAAACGTGTCGAAGGCACCACTTGTCACGTCTCATTTCTCTAACTTCTCCCATCTTTTCTGTTCTTGAGCAAACCTGCCTCAGTTTGTTTCCACAGACCTCAATGTAAGCGGGAGGCAGATCTGGGAGACATTAACGTCATATCCGGAGGGGGACCCAGAAGCACCAGAGACTGTCCTTCCTCGGAATGGACTTGGTAGGCCGGGACGACCTCGAATTTTTTTACCACAGCCTGTTTAGAGCTGGGCGGTGTGGGCTTCAAACCATACTCTATTTACTTTTGGGTTCGTGTCTTTTCATATGCAGGGCCAGATGATCAGAACGGGCGAAGCATCTCTCACAAACTTTACATTTAAACGGTTTGGCCCCAGTATGTTTCCGTATATGTCTGGTTAGTTCATCGGAACGAGCAAACCGCCACTGACAGGTGGGGAAATGACACTTATATGGTTTCTCACCTGAAATGAAAAAAGGATAAATTAAGTTATTGCTTCACGGTTTTTCTTTGCATTATATAACAGGTTTAACAAGCAGATCTAATCTTGTATTACTTCAAAGAGATTCCAACAAGTTCTTTCTTCACCGCTTTTTATACCAAGCAAACAGATGTATTTTCAGACTTGACAAGGATTCATTTATTCTCCACAAAGAACAGAAGCTGTGGTAATGTCACATTGAGTAGGTGATGACAAAGAAAAAAACACAACTTTGTATTGTAAATTGCGCATAACATTTTTCAAATGTGCTATCACGCATATCAATCTGAGCATCGGTATAATATGCATGTACTAATTCTAGTCCGTGGGTACATGTGCCAATTAGTGAGCTATTAGGCTTGTAAAACAATAAACTATAATTGTTCTATAGGAATCTGTGTGGAATGTTAATGTGGTGCTGAGGGGTTTTCGACAGTCCCAAAAGGACAATTATCAATGGCTATTATCAATTTAACCCAAATCTTACCTGTGTGTATTCTTTGGTGAGCCTTCAAATGGGAGCTTTTTGTGTACGCCTTTCGACACCCTAAAACAGACAACAAAATAAAATACTTATAAAGCTGTTCGAAAAAGTGTGTTCGAAAAAATATATCACACAACAATAAACAACACCGTGTATGATTCAAAGGTCGGGCTTTTCAACAGTTGATTTATATTACATTATTTGTGAAGATTTGTTATAACATTACCCAACCAAATATATGTACATGGTGCTCTAAATCAGCGACGGGCATTAATATGACAAAAGTTTCCCCTCCCACTTGTGAAATGTAGAGCAGTGACGGAATCTCATGATCACGTTATCCAACAAGGTCAAATTATTGTTTGTTGCCAGAGCGGAAAACAACTCAAGGTTGGTGTTTACAATATTTCCCACTTCTAGCTCTTTCAGTGCGCACTATAATGCCTGAATACAGGCAGACATCGATCGCCTGGTTTAGCGAATGACGTATTCTTTAACAGAGCAGCTAGACAAGCAGTCTAAACGATCAGTACCACTATAACACGGGAAAGCATAACATAATATCATTAGCATAATGTATGGGTGACGCACTTCTCGTCAGAACTACGCTGTATTTGTTCGAGGTTTACGTTTGTTTTTGCATGTATGTTGCCGAGTAGAGTGGAAGATTGTCGGCCTATGGAAGCAGGTCACTGGCCTAGTTAGCACCTGTTTACTTCACAAAGCAACACGACACTGATCGAATTTTACCATATACCTGTAATTACTTGTTTACTACTGTATGGTGAACGTTGTACATGTCGCTGATTTAGGTGCGAATATAAGACGGAAAACATACGGATGAATATCCTCTGTCACAATTGCGTAATATCACTGATTAACGTGTTTGCATAACTGAAGAAGCGTATAAGATATGTAGGGTGATAATAATATGTTCATGAAGTAAAACTCACCTGGAAAATCACAGAAATGGACACGTCTTTTTTCCAACTCTGGGTTATTTTTTCTGTTATATTTGATTGTTGAACATCCTGGGTGTGTATTAGGTGCTTTCTGTGACTTGAGGCCGAGCACTGGGACGGATAGACTCACATTGAGCGGGGAAAGACTAGTCATGGGGATACAGTTCATAGAGGCTGGGTTTAGTTGTCTAGCTAGTCCTGGATAAGGGGGTGGTGGTGTTTTATGGACCGCATCCTGACTTGGGCTGCCTGGCTGAGAACTGGGTGGAGTTGGTGGCATGAGTATCCCGTCCACAGGTACTAAGTGAGGAGGTGTCTGTCCACCGTATGGGCTGTTGGCTGGGGATTTGTGATATTGAGGCTGCATGTAATGAATCGGAGACATAGTGTTTATTAAACTATGATTATGATGAGATAAATGAAGTTGTTGTAGAGTTTTAGGGCAGTCCATCCGCTGAGACCCACATAATAAGTCCGAGGGTTCTCGTTTCACATGTAAATCATATTTTCCACAGGGTTTAAGATTTTCAAATTGACATGAAGGTTTTTGGTCACTTTCCATAGGTTCTTCTTTAACTCTGTTACGACCTAAAGCCGCTGTATCTATTGTCCTGTCACCGTTTTCTTCTTGAACATTGCAGAATTCCACCATATTGATAGAGGCACGGAGATCCTCCCAAATTGAATCTGAAACTTTTCGACTTTGCTCCTGGAGCTCCGTTTCAGATTGAGGTACTATACTCTCCAAAGCGTCCACTAGAAATGTTGCAGTTAAATCAAAACTATCGCGGCCATGCAGTTCAGATTTGATCCATTCCGCCGGCGTGGTAGTACTTTTTGATTTTTCACTGTTTTCTAATGCGATATTTTCCGTTAAATCCATTACGACTGTGGCGCTGACTGGACGTTTACTGCTGTAAATGCCTGCACGGAAATGAGTAGTGTCCAAAGCCCTTCTTTTTGTCTCCTTTATATCATCTTTACAATCAAACAAAATATCATCTACTACTGAGGCACTTGTACGGCGCCTTTTCTGGTCCACGGCTGGTGGAGTTGGTGGTTCCGTTATAGCCAGGTATTTATCCAGCTCTGACTTGACCTGCACAACAGAAAAGAGAATATAATAGAATCTTTGTTAATTTGGCCCGATAAGGACTTAGTTGGAATTTCTTTGAGCTGTTATGGCCAGAGAAGCACTTCAAAGCTTGGGTTTTCTGGTGAGCTATATAGCCTCACACTCATTAAGCCCACTACACACAGCAAGTACACGGCACACATACACCGCCATTCTCTAAAGCTTCAAGCAGAAAAACAATTTCGTCTCTGGCTTCCTTCACACTCTCTTCAGACTGATTAACTAAGGTTTACTTGAACACAACTTCTCTGCTGGTCACGTCTGCCATGCACAGACGTCAAACTTTTCGGTTTCCTTCTAAAACTTGTCTGACTATGACCATACCGTGTTAACTACTTCTCCTACTTGTATAACCTTTAAGCCTTATGCTAATGAATAGTGGTTTAAGTTTGGAATTAAATACAGCTACGACCAGTCATCTTCCCAGCCCAGAACACGAAACAGTGTTTATAACATAGAACTGGGAACGGAAACATTTAGTTATACCAAGCCAATTATTTCCTACGATTCCAATAAAATAAAGAAGTAGACGCAATTTGAACTACTTGCTTCATAAGTGTTTCCGTGCTCTCTTGTGATACAATTGAAAATAAGAGTTAACTGCCAATTTTTAACCGTGGGAAACTTGAACTATCAAACTTCTGTCGATATGCAATGGTTTTTAGTTCTTGCTACAAAAACACATCGCAGTAATTTTACATCGATATGCGTATATTAGTAAAGGATACCTGGTTTCTATTGGATGACTCTAAAGTCCAAAAATACCTGATGACTGAATGGTGTCAAAGAGTGTGAGTAAGGCTGATGAGACAGGGGTCAAATGATTCCACGAACTCTCAGACATTACCATCTACCAAAACACTGAGTCATGACTCTTACAATTGCGCACATTATTTATCTCAGAGGGATATCAATCTTATTATACTAGTCACTGTGAGTGGAGGTATGCTTAGTCAACCGGGAACATTCCATTTCACCGATGTGTCGTAAAGGACCTGGTAACTAATGAGCCAAATCGCTTTTCGACTTTGGACTAGTACTATGGTGTATACCGCCCACTCACTAAACGGCCGACAATTCGATCAGGGGTCACTCGGTACAGTTTCTGCCACCATTCAACAGACTGCGATGATAACGTGCCCACACTGAGCATGGAAGTCAACGAGGCCCTGCTGCTGTAGTCTTCCGGGAACCTCTAGTTCCGGTCTTTTTTTTATTAAGCCAGAGCAGTTTCTACATTCATATGAGAACTAGCTTGAAGATTCGGTTCCACAGCCATCGTCCAACACACATGATTACACTGAGATCCCCACGGACTTTATGTTCACTATCAACGTAGTAGGCTTAATGCACTTTGGCTGCTTATGAGTTGATCGTTAAGTCAATCAATATAAGTTAAACATATGGCTTCTTATCGAATCCAATATCTGACAAACTATTTTCAATGCAAGCCAAATGATACACCAACAATAAATCAATATTTCATATTAAAGAAAAAAAAAAATTCTTAATTAAAAAAATAAAATAAAAAAATCGTGGTATACTTACTTGCCAAGATGAGAATTGTGGTAAATTATCCGAGGTGGGAACGAGAAAACAGTCGTCTTGGTCTGGTACTATTTGATCCTCTGTTATTCCGCTAACAGAACTTAAACACACTGCTTCAGCCATCACACTATAAAACAATACGTTCCTAGTTAGACCCTGTAGCCAACCGAACTTTTCAAACTCTATACCTATGTAGTCTGTAATGCGCGTTGACTCG
>JAVFBW010161405.1:0-11629 GCA_034783835.1 Mopalia ciliata
ATGTATGTATCACAGTAAGTACTTGTACACATGTCGACACTTGTCGCCCCCTGGTGAGTAGTGCCTGTATTGCGAGGACAGGGTAGACAACTCAGACTGGCATTGGCTGGTTGATACATGTTCATTGGACACAGTTCACAAGGCTCAAGACCAGAGCTGTCGTTAAAACTTCCAGGTAAACAAATACCTACAAAACAGTAAAATGCAAGTTAACATTTATGTGCAAAAGAAAAACACAACATAACCCAAGACAACATCTTTAAAAAAGTAAACTGCAAATTTGTCCCAATTGTAGTCAACTTCAAGCGTTTAATGAGCGCATAGACAATTCAATAACTTTCTGTCTAAGCCATTTCTCTGACTTTCTTTTTGTTATTAATAAAGGTTAATCTTCATTCCATAATAAAAAAATTATTTAATTTGTTATATCATTTTGGTGAATAGTCTAATACGTTCGTTGCAACAAGTACTGTTGAATTTAATTGTCTCTTGACAGTTGGGATACTTATCTTCAACTAAGTGAACTGTACTTCTATATTTTCACAATTTAAAGAAGAATTTAAACATTCTTTGCGGGACACATGTTGGCCCCCAACCAATAGTATCTCTACCTAGACATGACTCTGCGGATTCTGCCCCAGGTCCCGCAGTCGATTGGTCATCTGAACAAAGTTGACATGAACTTTGACCTTTCTCGGATTGAAAATATCCCACTCCACATAGGTCACAGGGTTCAAGGCCGATGGGTGATATACTTCCTCTAGGGCAAGGATCTGTGAAACCATAACGGTAATAAAACTTTTTAATATAACAAACATAATTGCAGATGTCTCAAAATATGGACGCTAAGTTAAGTATCTTTATTAGCTTCAATGTTTTCGTAAAAACTAGCAGAAAAATATAGTGTATATTTGATTTTAGCATTATTTACAGGTCAATGTAAATTTCATAATGCAAATCTGTGTATACCAACCATGCCAGTTATTAAGACATCCTTAATTGAAATTTACTTAAGAAATGTGCATTATCCATTGTACCCTCAAACAGTGTTGTTACCACGGACAAAATATAGAAATTAGCTTTATGCCAGAACCACGTACATCTGCATGCTGTATGGTCTATGGTTATAGAAATTAGCTTTATGTCAGAACCACGTACATCTGCATGTTGTATGGGCAATGGTAATAGAAATTAGCTTTATGCCAGAACCACGTACATCTGCATGCTGTATGGGCAATGGTAATAGAAATTAGCTTTATGCCAGAACCACGTACATCTGCATGCTGTATGGGCAATGGTACCATTGCCCTCTGTAGTCATTCCGTCTGGACAGTTCGTACATTCCGTTTGTTCTTCCAGATCTTGATACTGACCAGCAGGACAAAACATACAGGAACCAGTTTCATTTGATTGAAAAGTCCCGACAGGGCAATTTACTGTAACAATGAACAGAAAGAATATATTACCCGATTCTAACCAACAGTGTTTTATTTTCACATTTAAGACTCTGAAGAATTTCGATCCGCCCAGTCTTTTGTCGCCTTCAGTTCGTCAGGCTAAAAGCTGGCATAAATTATGCAAATGTGTAGAAATTTTGATTTTCCACAGAGAGCAGAGTGAAATAGTGACACTTCCGCCAAGTTTTACTATAAATGTGGTATCTTCGTACAATCCACTAAACCCCGCAACAATCACGTTTATGTGGTTTTATGTGGCCCCAAATTGGTCATGTTGTTTCCGAGTGTCTATTTATCGGTGTATATACTCTAGGTACGATCTTAAATAAATCCAGCGAATTTCGAGCGGCTTTAAAGTTTGAAATTGGTTAAATGAAGCTCTGAGCATAAAAGAGATGTATATAGCGAATTCGCTCGTTCAACTCATAAGCACTAAAATATTTGACCAGTTCTTATTCGAGAAATAGTTATCCATTATGCATAAAGCATTGATGTACATGTATATCGTATTGCAGATAAAAACCAAGGAAGAAATAATAAGAAAACTTTAGGATGCACAACCCCTTGATTGAATCGACATTTTCAAACTTAAAATCAAATAACTTCTTATTGGAATTTTTATATAACGTTTTCGATACATGCATGACAAAAACAGAATGTTCTGATGAAGAAATGTTCAAAAAAGGGATAATTCTGACAATCGAATGGTTGTCCATCCTTAGATATGTCATATTCGATAAATAACTCAGATGTTAAAGACGAGATGGCTTACCACATTCAGCTGCGAAATAATCTTCTTTAGCTATCTGACCCGGTTGACAATTCAGCACAAACTTTGGTATGGACATCACTGATTCATTTTGAGACGTTTGGCGAGTGAGATTTTGTTCTAAGAAATCCAACTTTGACGAATTCGATGAAAAGTCTGTTGAGATAGAGTAAGCCAAATCGTGTAACCCATACATTAAATCCATCTGATCGGCTTCAGTGGCGTTTAAATCTTCGGGGAGAGAACTTTCCACGTTAAACAAAATTTTTATTGAATGTGATGAAGTCGAATCGGGGGAAGTAAGTTGATCTTGACTGTAGGCTTGCGATGATGATGGGACATTCGACCCGTCTGATGTCTCAGGAGTGACTGAAACCACTGAGCTTGTCATTTGTGATTGAATGTTTTGATTGGTGAAATTCTTATTTGGTTGAGTTGTGGGAGAGTGTGTCTGCGAATCGAAGCTTGTTGTCCTCGCCGGATCCGTCTCAACCATAGCTGTCGATCCTCCTATTGGAGTTTCTGCACTAAGGGTTAACCCAACACTTGGTGACGTTTCTTGTACCCTGCGCTTACGCCTCCTCGAAGGGATACCTTCATCACATTGTATGTCTATATTTGTTATTGTGCATTCCCATTTTAAACAAAACTCAATGGAATAACGATTCACCTTTCGCTTAAAAATATCGGCTATTTGTTCTTTCTCTTCTTCACAATTACCACCAAAATACCAGTATTCCATATGGCCTTTCACCAAAGCTCTAGATGCAAGACGCTTCCCTGGAGATTAAAAAAATACAGTTGAGTCACGGAAATGTTATAGCGGTAAATCAGAATTAAACTGACATTGCCGATACATTTAAATATACCTCTACAGACCATAGATGGAACTGAAAGCAAAAGTCTTCCATTACATTTCCATATTTAGTGAAGTAGTAACAACTTTATTGGGTTTTTTTTTCTTTCTTAGGTTTTATTTCAATAGCAAACTTAAAATTAAATCGGAAACTTTCAGTATAAGCCATATTACAATTGGACAACTTAATGCATCTGATCTGTTTTTATTAAAGCTATGATATAGTCTACACACTACATCCTAATTAAAATCGTATTTTTTAACAGAAATCCTCCAGAAAAATGGAACTATTTGTTGTAAGGTTTGACCTACTTGAGCAATGTGGCCATAATGTAGCCGAGTTCCAGATTCCATTAAGATCACAATGGTAGAAGTTCTTGGGTTGTTTGTAAAAAGAAAAGTTCTCATCACAATAGACCGTGCAAATCCAGAGGAAAGAGGGAGTAGAAGAGCACGAATAGGCGCCATGTTTGGGCGGCGGTGGCCGCTGACACTCTCTCCCTATAATAACAATAATAAGTCTTAATCGTGGAAATGGCGGTGGAGGCTGACACTCTCTCCCTATAATAACAATAATAAGTCTTAATCGTGGAAATGGCGGTGGAGGCTGACAATCTCTCCCTATAATAACAATAATAAGTCTTAATCGTGGAAATGGCAGCTGGCTGTTAAACAGAGATCTTTCACGAGTGAGGTTAAAATAGGCCGATCGATAAACAGGAACAAAATGTCAGCACGGACGTGAAACATTCAATCTTCTATCTGTATAATACAGAAACAAACCCATTGCCATTATGGACGCTTATGTCGAAAAGTTATCTGCTAAGTGTATTGTTGAAAGACCTGGGTTCACATAGGCATTGTTTCTTAACTCTGGGATACCATTTTACAGGGATAAAAATACAACCTGAGAAGCTAGCAAGTCCACAGCCGATTGCTTATTTTGAACAAATATACTCATAATCCCAGTCGAATCAGTTTTTCATGCTTATGGTTAAGACAAGTTTTTTCTTCAAAGAATCAAAGAGTAAATGTTGTGATGTTTATCACCAAATTGGTGCAATATGCAATGTCGGCTTTCTTTTTTGTGATACTTGGTGCAACACAACCATGTCCATGGTATTAACAAAAACTAAAGGAAGTTTAGAGTTAATATCTGAATTGGAGTGATGGCCATATTGCTTAGCGAAATTAGGTGAAATGTAAGCCAATCTGTTTTATGGAATTTGCTGATATCCATACCAATACGTCATTTTAAGGAGAGTCTACGAATTTGCTCTCAAATGTTCATGATTATAGCACATAGAACACCTACATACATCGATATTGTAAAATTACGCATGCATTTGGTAAATGCAATGCCATCAGTTGCCTTCATGGGAGGAAGATAAAGTAAAAGTTTGAGTTATCCAGTGTTCATAACAAATATATAGGGTGAATATTGCAAAACCGTGTCATGGCGGCCATATTGTTTTGAAAAATTTTATGAAAGGCAATCCCAAACTAGGTCTTATAGCAGGATGCCACTTTCTAAGTTTCAAGTTAATCTGTGATTTGGATATCAAGCTAGCATGTGCACAACATCTTGGCGTCCATGTTGTATAAAATAATGCAATGGCGACAATTTTGTTTCACACAATTTGGTGAGATTCAATCCCATGCGTTGTCCTAATATGATGCCGCTATATTTATGGTTTCAATTTAATCCGTAATTTTTTTTACATAGGTATCGTGTTAACTATATACACAGGCTTGGATATTGCACAATTATACAATCGTGGTCATTTAGTTGGGGAAAATTGGTGAAATTCAATCCCATCGGTTGTCTTAAAGGCAAGATATTATAATTAAAGTTTAAAGTTAATCTGTATAAATCATACTTGTGTTCACCACAGATATGGGCATGAATGGTTGAAAAATGGTGCAATAACGACCGTTTCGTGTAACGGAATTTGGTGAAATGCAATACCATCCGTCATCTTAACAGGAGGAAGCTAATGACCAAGTTTGAGGTTAATCAGTGAATTAGCTTTCAATCTAGCGTGTCCAGGAACATTCGTGACAGACGAACGGACGGACACAAAGTAGCGGTTCTAAGTCCCGTCTCCTTTTTTTATAGTAGTGGTGTACAAAATTTACCGATTTACCGGACCAGGCAGCCACAGAAACTAAAATAATCACTTGACATAATATTATGGGCAATAGACAAGGTTATACATAAGAGAAACCCATCACTGGCTGAAAATCCAAGTGATCTATGATTCTCTATCTGAAACAACGCAAGTTATATGATACTCTGCATAAAAACAAAATTATCAAAGATGACCTGTTTGAAAAAAAAACAATTTATCTCAGATGCGCTGTACGATAAACCAAATAATAATCTAGGGTGCATTGTAACATTAAAACTAGCTAGAGTGGTTTGTATAAAAAAAAAATGATCTACGGTAACTTACGTTTGAGATGAACTGTGAAGCGACATGTTTTGTCATATCTATCTGTAGGATAACACATAACAAGATGGGTCCCAAGACTGAAAAACGATCCGCTAGGTTTGGTGCATTGGTATTCCAGCATCTGATCATTGTGGTCGTAGAACTGAGGTGCTGACCAGTCCACAGTTTGGCCTAGTCCCTGAACATTATTCAGTGTAATATTTTCTGGACAAGAACCGATACGTATTGAGCGTTCTGGAAAAAGTAGAAGGCTATAGTCAATATATGTTGGGAAAACATTAATGTTTCAAAGTGAACATTATTTTGAAATTTCAAAGCTTATCAACAGCATTGTCTTTCAATCCATTTGACACCCACCCACCCAGAGCAAATAATCTCATAACGCTATAATGGACCAATTGAACTCAATCCTGAGACACAAAAAACCCATTTGTCAAAAACAGACTTTGTGTCACGAACCATACGTAGCTAACGTTGGACGTAATTACAAAGACGTCGCAATGTTTTCAGTACTGGATGTCATCGTAATTACGTCGAACATTAGCTACGCTTATTTTGTAAGACAGGTCCCACGAGGTACTTACCCACAATGCTTATACTCCTTATACAGAAGGCCGTGTTTCCTGTGGGATCGGTAGCTATGTATTTTAGCTGATGGTAACCGATCTGTATGTTTGCTGGGTTTTCGGTGAAAGGTACAACCCGGGAAAGACTGACCCGTCCAGAGTTATCAGAGGCATATGCTTCTTCGTGGTCCCAGTACACAATGGCAAAGTTACCTGAGGTAGCTGGCAGGCTGATATTAGCTGGACAAGTGATTGTAGGTGGCAGAAAATCTGTAAAACAAAACATATGTCAATGAATGAAATAGTTCCATACATTGCATGGTTCTCATAGTGACCAAATCTTTCGTTTGTAGTTCCTATCCATATCTTGAAACACATAGGAAGGTAAAATCCGAATAAGTTAGAGGAGATTTGTACACAGTTTTAAAAAAACCCATACCTACGCATGATGTGACAGTAGTATTATCCCATTGGCCATGGTTGTCACATGACTTTTCCACTGGACCAATCATGTTGTATCCATCGTTGCATTGATACGAACAAACCGTTCCCGGTAACTGGCGACCATGAGAACAAGTGACTGGAGTTATCGTCCCTTGATGCAAATTTGGTAATGGAGGACATTCAGCCTCTGGAACGTAAATTAACAACACATACTTTTTTCTTTGGTAAATACTTTTTTCTTTGGTAAATACTTTTTAAGTTGAATACGACTATTTTAAAAAGATTGCTAAACAATCAGGACTAATAAAAATGTAACAATATTGGTTAGTTTGAATCAATCCTTGGATGGCGAGTATTGAAATGGAAATACGATCATGTAACCCTATAGCAGGCGGGTGGTTGTAGAGTGATTATTGTTGTCTTGATATTCACAGAACAAAGTTGTTTGTTTGTTTGTTTGATTGGGCTTAAACGCCGTACTCAAGGGTATTTCACTTATACGACGACGGATTCTCCACTTCCTACTGGTCCTTGTCTAATTACCGTGGACAACCGGAAAGAAACATCGTAAAAACCACTCCCGCAAGTGCCGGAGCCACATATACCTGAGGTCGACAGACTGACTCAATCCTGTGTACGGTACATCGAAGTAGTCGTGAGTAAGAGCAATCGCTAAACACTAAACCACTGCCGCGGACCCCAAAACTTAACGACAGCACAAGGCTTTGTTTGCGTCTTGTAGTTGCCCTGTCTTGCCATTCATTGCCGTGAAGTAGATTGTGGTTTAGTTGTTCCACAGGGCTTAACAGTAGTTATAACATAAAACAGGATGTTAAAGTCTTATCGAAAAATCAAATTTAGGTCCAGCAATAACCTACCGATACATTTCATGGGAACCCCGCTCCAGATGCCTGTTTCCTTGCATATTCTTTGCGGACTTCCAAAAAGCCGCCAACCTTCTTCACAAGCCATCGCAACAACAGAGTCGTACGTAGTGGTCTGATTTATGTAGTCGATTTTAGCATGGGGATCTACTTCATGGTGGTCTTGTAGTCGGTGACAGTCAACAACTAGAAATATAAACAAGTTATCTGCCATTTAACACTTTTACTATTATTGATAATAGTATGAGTATTAGAAAAGAACTTATACTACGTTTTCTCGATTCGTCTATAGTATAGTTGTCCATAACAAACCCTAGCGCTTCTAGAGGCTACACCAAAATTTATTATCACGTAAAAGCATGCCGAAAAACCCAGATAGCAAGGTCTAAAAGGTCTAATTCTCACCAATCAAAACTCTGCAAATAACGGAAATCCCCAGAAATCGTTGCTACAAATCGCACCGTGAGAATACGCCTTCACAGATTGCACAATATTTATACATTCGTACAACATTGAAATAATTGATCACGTTCCATATTTTCTGACTGATAGCTCTTACAATAGATGTTACACAATGGGTAATAAGCTTATTGCCTTACATTGGTAATAGAATGCAAATTACCAGAAGTCTATTAACTAAAAGTATTTAACTGCCCTAAAGTAATGTCCCCGGCATTGTAGACCAGCAAGAAACGATGACGTCACATTTCAGACAAGCGTATTTTAATGAATAATTTTTATATTTTTTTATTTTTTTATTTTTTGTGCCTTTAAGAAAGTCAAGATTTACAGAATTTTCGTTATTCTTAAGTGTATTTTAAGCTGTGAGGAACTCTGGCCAATTTCGACCCGACCAGCCGCTGTGTATATCAATCGTTTTCGTTCGGAACGGTGGCTACAAATGTATGGATTTAGTTGCCGTTCATGGTCTATGTGACAGGCACATATTGCACTGGATAAATGCGTTTCATTTAGGAAGCAATATTATGATAGAGAAATTTATTTATGCTTAAGTACATTCCGTTTGGATTCAACATGATCCTATGGTACGAAAAAGAAAATTGGCACTAAATGGATATGATAAGCTTTTGTAATGAGGGTTTTTCAATGTCTTTACAAAAAGTAGTTCCACATGCCAGCGTACTTACTTTTACACTCTGGAAGGTCACCAATCCATGTACCATTGAGACCGCATACAAGGGCAGGTAACCCGTGTAGGCGGTATCCAATGTCACACACATAATGACAGGCATCACCAGCTGTATTTTGACACTGTTTACCGGTGTCTGGGATTTCAGACTGAGAAATCCCCCAAACGTGGAAAGAATGGCCGTTGGTTATGGAAGGTAAATCCGGACACAATTGAACTGAAAGTATAATTTGATGATTGTGTACAACGGACTACAATAATAGCCCAGATGTTTCCGTTCATTATTTGAAAAAAAATCAACAATAAAGGCAAGGCAATGCATAGATGTGTCACAATGTGGTGACCTGTTGCAATTAATGTAGAGAGGTGTGGCAATGTATATAGGAGTAACAATGTGGAAAGGTGTCGCATTGAAGACAAGTGTGACAATGTCGTGAGGTGTGACAATGTAGACAGGTGTAGCAATGTACAAAGGTCTGGCTATGTAGAGAGGTGACGCAATAAATCTAGAGAGGTGTGGCAATGTAGCAAAGATTGGCAATGTAGTAAGGTGAGGCAATGTCGTGAGGTGTGGCAATGTAGATAGGTGGGACAATATCTAAAGGTGTAACAATGTAGAAAGGTGTGACAATGAAGACAAGTGTGACAACTGTAAAACTGTGTGCCAATCTAGAGAGGCGTGACAATGAAGACAGCTGTGACAATTGTAGAACTCTGTGACAATTTAGAGAGGTGTGACAATGAAGACAGGTGTGGCAATTGTAGAAATGTGTGACAATTTAGGGAGGTGTGACAATTTAGATGGGTTTGACAATTGTAGAACTGTGTGACAATTTAGAGAGGTGTGACAGTGTAGACAGGTGTGATAATGTGTGACAATGGAGAAAAGTTTGACAAAGAAAAGGAGTTTGGCAATGTAGACAAGTGTGACAATATAGATAGATATGGCAATGTAGGAAAGGTAGAGAACTATTTTTAAAACCATAAAACACATAACAGACACAATCAGAAAAATACAATTGATTTATATATTGAACAGCATTCGACTTATTCTCGAAAACCTCATTAGAGAGAAAGAGAGGGGGTGGGTGGGGTGGGGTGGGGGGGTGGGGGTGGTAGGGAGACAAGATAATACGTTTATGTACATACCATCATGCTGCACGCAAAAAAAAGGGTGGAGAACAATTGTGTTACAGGTCAGTAAAAAAGTAGATATCCAAACAGTGACAATTAATTATTATTTTTGGAAAACATCAGACTAAAAAGATCTTACTTATGCAGGAACCATTGCCGTAGCCCATCTCTACATACGGGGGTTCGCATCGGCACTGTACGGTGGAGATCGAGGCGGAGGTTAAAGTTGTGAGATTCCCTGGACAAGGCGCACACAAACCAGGTCGAAGGGTTTCCTTGTATTGACCAATAGGGCATGCTACAAACAATGGATGTTCTAATTCTGTTTTAATTCACAAAGCTTTGAATCGCATTAATGAGTGTCTTATGTTTACATTATGAATACAATTGGATTGGGTTTTGATAGGCAATCAAATATTTAAATTTAAGGGAAAGAAAACAGATTGGCTAAATAGTTCAGCCATTTTAGCAGTTAATGCAAGTCATTTTAGTCTATTTTGACATAAAGCCAGTGTGTATACTAATTTACAAGTGAATATTTTGGCTTTCGATTTAAACTTTAAATTTTTCATTAATTTATCATTTTCTGACGTCTTGTAGTGCATGACCCATATACACCACCATGCACAACAATGTACAGATCAGAAAGCATATTCGTTGTATTTGGTCGAGTCGCCGATTGGCACGCTTGGCACCACCTCTATAAGGTATTAAAATGAGAAACAGAGATTTAACCTGTGCATCGAAATCCGTTTCCATAGTAACCTGGTTTACACAAGCAAGTATACTGTCCAGTGCCTGTTGAACAAACACACTCGGAATGTGGAGAGCAGTCATCTGAACAGCTTTCCGATCTTCCAGTCATCTCCCACGTTTCTTTCTGTCGACCTGACAAAGTAATGATAACAGCAATATTAATTTTGTAACAATCTAGTACTATCTACTTTTTCAGCGGAAACTAGGAACTTTTTTATAAACCCGCACTGCCAATATCTTACAAGAAATTCACGAGGCCAGGCTGTATTAAAAAAATTTAAATATGTGATGTGGCTCAGCATTAAATGAATAAATACAGTTGTTTAGTTTCTTTTAAAAAAGGATTGCATTAATCTACAGCTGATTGGGATCATAACATAGTCCCGATGTATTTAATCAGAACAACAGCACAACTTATGCCATTTTAGCGAATATCACTACACTCAAAACCATACATTCTATTTGCCGCAAGCTCATTTTGCGGCTCATGCACACTATGCTTAACAATTAAGAAAATCTAGTAAATTTCATTAGGCTTCGGAATCCGCAATATTAGTTTAGGAATACATCATGTTCTGAACTGTGAGATCTCTACTCTATGTATGCCCGTTTGATGACCGATGTGATGGGTATTGTACATTCCAGGATTCCCCAGTGATTAAGTCGCAAATATATAGTGCTGTAAGACAGGTACTATACGTTTGGAATGGTCTGACATGACGAATGATTATCTTAACACAGTTAACCACCAGGGGCCCGTTTCACAAAGCGATCTTAGTTTACGCAAAACCTAATTACCCGATGACGACCGGTAGTGACGACATAGTGTTACCATGACAGTCACGTTCAACTTAAGCTAAGATCGCTTTATGAAACGGACCCCAGGGGCTCGTTTTACACAGCGGCCTTAACTTACGTTGAACGTGACAGTTGCCATGACAGTTACAAGTACGTTCAACGTAAGCTAAGATCGCTTCGTGAAAAAAAGAGTCCCTGGACTTAAACGAGCTATCTGACTAACAATATTAAAGTCGTTCAACAGCATATTATAAGTAGAGTGGGCCTAATGATTTGACGTATCGCCAGTTGATAAAGAAAGACCTCGTTACCGTAGAGAGTAGATTAGACACCAAATAATACTTTCTGTGAGATAATGA
>JAVFBW010161416.1:0-11627 GCA_034783835.1 Mopalia ciliata
GTCACCTGGCATTATGCTTCCTAAAACAACCACAACTCCACAAACTGAGTGCTTTCTGGGGCAATGGCCTGAAAAATATGGATATGACTGAATGTATGTACCAGATGAACGCCGAGTAAATACGCTTTGAATGCTATTTTTGCATTCTGATATAATCCGCCGTCGAGTAGAAATTGGTCATTGTATGCGCTACGCTCTAGTGGCGAGGGATAAAGAAAAATCAATTGTAACAGTCAAAGCGAATTTCCGCGCGCAAAATCGCATCGTCATGCGACGAGCAAAAACGCTCTAGTGGACAGGGGCCTTTAGGCGAATTCATCAGAGTTGAGGGAAATGTCCCCAATACTGCTTAGAGGTCATCCACTGCTTTGAGGACATGATGCTGATTTAACAAGGTTTCCCGGCAGGATTTCCACCCAGTGACTACAATGATAAGTCATCAAATAGATGAAATATCGAATATGACGTTAAATATCAAACTAATATATATAATTTTCTTGCCAGTTAAAACTCCAACAATTTACCAGACTTTCTGAACAGAAGAAATCTAATACACTTACATTCACAACATATAAACATCACTATAGGCATCGTGGTATTAAGGGACAACCCAATGTCATTTGGAATACGTGTCCAGATGCATTTATACGTCCTTCTTTATAGTGGCCATTGCACTTGCACATGTTAATTAATACATTAACAAAAATCGACGAACTATCCTATGCTCTGTATATGTAATGTTATATAATATTTTTCTCGACCAAAACAGTACAAAATTTGTGATCTACACGTTAAACTACAGACTTCCCCAGTCCTCGTCAAGAGAAGCAGGATGAGTTCTTCTCAATGCACCTTGTTATGATAAAGTTTATAAAAAATATATAAAAATACGTGTTCATCTACTAGTAGTCGTCGGTAGCTGCGACAGTGCCCAGTTTATGTTAATAAAAGTATGGTAGCGGTTAACACCACATTAAATAATTAATATCAGATTATAGACCGGTTTCATCGTGGCTTTGTCCTCAAAATAGATATAAAATTTCATAACACTTTGACAACTGGACCCAGAAGGTTACATTATGAGTTACTTATGACAGAGGGAATGGGTAGGCCTAAACTTATCCATGGTATAATACAAAACCTGTTCGTGGGTATATCTATCTTGTGAATTAGCCCATATGTTATAGTCAAAATAAATCACATCTAATCGTGACAAGATCGATATCATACTTATGTAATAGGATAAGCACTATTATAAGCATATATCGAGCTGTGCTGATGCATTAATTATTAAATAAATACAGTATTTATATAACTCTTGACATTTTGTATACATCGGTAATAAATGTGGATTGTGATTAAGGATACTGTTGTATGATTGCGATATTAAGCCGCACTACCGGTCTCTAGTTACGTTAGGGCACTGTTAGCAAATCCTAGCTTATAGGCCGACTTGACCATCCCTATCAGCTTCAGACCGGCCAGGTTACCCCAGATTTTCCATTGCCAGTCAAAGCAGTATCAAAACAACCTCAGTATAACTTAGGAGAACAGTTGTTCTAGTTTCTTCAGAGCTCGTCACAAATGTATCTTATAACCACGAAAAAGCTGTTAATTGCTGCACGGCACAGTCGAAACTACCATAGGAATTTTTTCATAGGAAGGGCTTGCACTATGTTGGAGAGTTAATTTTCCTCGATCTAGTGCTAAGTAAAGACAATAGTGCTAATCTTCAAACAAACTGCCCTTAGTCAGAGGGCCATGGCGAATTGTAAAATGCCGCAATTATCACAATGTAAAGAGTTATGTTATTATCGTATTGGTTGAAGTATTAATGCTCGTAGACAGCTCAATACTCAAATTACATCATTTCTTGTGCAATTTTGTTCCAGTTGTTTTTTTCAGCCACTTATTAAAAATGATATTCTAACAATGGTAAAGTGTTAACGTTCCTGTTATAAGTTGATGGGGTATTGTAGAGACGACTTGAGTAAAGCCACGCACGTTAGATCATGTGTCAATTAGTCACGCTGATCTGAGCTGATGTTTTCTCAAATAACAAATTCGCAATTCTTGTCAACTTTGTCTTACACACCTTTATATATCTCCGATTATTGATTTTCCTTTTGACTGCTTCCAACAAATAACTGGATGTTCACGAGTGAAACGTTAAAAGTAAAGTCGATTAGTTTCAGTCAACATTTACACTGTCACGATCAATTGTTTTTGATATTGTGTCTGATTTTGTATTCAGATCATACATGTAGCTGTGAATGAATCAGGATGGCTGGATTAAGTGATTATAGACGTCAGCTATTTATTTGTTTTTTTTCTATATCGGTTCCTCTTAAGTATGGCCTATTTTTAATAACTGTTTTGTCGGCAATGCATTCACTGAGTTACTCTAACACATTAATGTCCTGAAAAGAACCGACTTTGATCAACAATTGCAATATGGTTTCAATATCTTGTGTTCTTTTTTAAGCAAGGACCCCGTGCTAACCAGTGATGAGCTACACTATTAAATTGGATTGTCATTAGTTTTTTTAGACAACGGATCTTGCCGCAAGCAAAAAATTTTCGCAGTATGAATTGAGGTTGAAGCGATTTGTTTGAACATTATATTTCGATTTTATCAGATTAAACAAAGTTCGAAAGAAACTGTGCTTCTAAAAATCTACTTACATGAAATATATCGAAATTCATTCCATTTGTTTGTATTCCATTTTTCAGATTATATTTTCAAGCCTAATCACGTTGGTGCAGTGGTGTTGAATAATGACACTCTAGTCAATCAGGTTTCAGATAAACTCAGTACCATAACGTATTCCAAACCAGTTACATTTGTGACATTTTGTAGTATATATATTTCACCTGACGATAGCATACCGTATTTTGTTGATCATGGTCACTTTTTCTAAAACAGAACTCAAAACGTGCCTTTGGATGTTAAAATCTACCGTTATCCCCTGAGTCAGTTCAAGAAAAATGTATTTGATTTGATACTAACATGCACGGGAACCCAATCTGAAATGGTCATTAACTCTTTAACTAAGCTCAAAACTTTTCGTAAGATGTTGACACAGACTGTTTTCCCTGTTACCATTTCAGAGAACGGTGGGTTAACGAAATATTAGCAGATACGGGAATCCCGTCTATGATGTATCACAAATCATTGCTTTTTCCTAATAAAATAAGGGCAGTTTGTTTTAACAGTAGCAATGCTGTCTTTGCCTAGCACCAGTGGAATATTAATTGTCCGAACAAACCAAAACGCTCCACATTTTATGGTTATGCAGTGTCAATGATTGTTGGAACACACAGCCGTCATATAGTGAAATATATATAAGTCTGTCTTAAAGCAGTAATAAATCAATCAATATTCAAAAAATTGTTTATACAATGAGATGGATGAAATGAAAACTCCGTGAATATTGCCAAATTGACCTCATACAGTTGGCCAGCCGACAAATAAGTCCGAAAATAGACAATCAGACGTGATGCAAGAAACGCCCGACCATGTAGCTAACGAAAAACAGAGCGAGAAGAGACTTATCACACACCATCGGATAAACATCATAAATAACAACATTGGTACTATTTTATGTGCCATTTCGATCCTGATGGTTTATTACGAAAATAATTAGATAATGAAGCCAAATCTAATGAATTTAGTATGCCTCTGCTTGATTCACTTAGCTCGGCAGAAAACTTAATAAAACATTGAATGTTTATTTTCCGAATATTTGTTATGAAGATGTACTCAGTGAGCTGTGATTGAACAGTGTATTATAACCATGATATGTTTATTCCGAATCAAAAACAGAGAAATGACATGAAGGAGCTAAAAATAGCGATCAGAAGGGATTGTCAACCCGAACACAATACTATTCCTTAGAACAAATTGAGTTTGAAACGGTTTGGTCGATCATCATATTTAAATTTTACTTTTCTTTTGTGATTTTTTTTTCTCTCACAGCCCGTCTTATATTTTCAAGCGTAAGCACATAGGTGCAATTAGCGCACACTGGTAAATCTATAACAAAATAGGTTAATGATATTACCCAATCAATGTCCTTCTCTCCAATCTAATGGGTATACATATTGGTGGCAGAGGGGTCCGCCTTTTGTAATTTTAACAAAGTTGTGTACGGTGATCCTTGAGAACAAAAAAGTATCTTCTAATTGGTAAAATATGACAGAGGACTAAATTAGTTTATAGATCGTCATGAATGAAATAAAGGCTTTATGAATATTACCTAAATTGACCAAATACAACTAGCAAGTCGCCAAATAGGTCTGAAAATAGAAACCAGACGAACGGTCAACAGTAAATGGCTGATATACACCATAAAACACACATCACCGATAACAACATAGATAAGTTAGATGCCCTTGGGATTGCTCAAAAGAGTTATATTACGAATCCTGAAATTGATAAAATGTCGAGATTTGGAATGGTATCGACTTGATTCGCTTTGATCAGCATAAACCAAATAACATACGGTGTACCATCCAGGTACCATAACAAGAATTGGCACATAATAAATCATCAAAATGTATAAGCCACGGCGATATTATTCGATTATTATCCATTTGTGACATGAGAAAAATTCATCAATTAGTGTGCTTGTCTCCAGCGGGATTTGAACTCCATGCTCTGGGTAGGTGGTGTGATAGTTCAAATTGAAAACACGTTATGCACTTCACGCAAAATCAACCTTACTATTCACGGTTGGGTGATATGCGTTGTCCAAAGTTACTCCCATGACTCGAAGCTCTGTAGGAAGACCACATACTGTGCACTTGAAAATGTCTTACATTGGGAACACGATGGCGTCATGGTGGAGTACGTTAATATGTAGGCGTGTCAGAGTCCTTGGTCATGTTCTCTAGCCAAGGGTTACTATTCCGAGCTACTCTGTATTTGAACCCTTGGTAGATAATTAATGCACAATGAGAGTTTCAGCTACGCCATCTGGCGGATAAAACTATCAACGTTCTAGTTAACTCCCCCTGTTTACAGTTGGCGTAAGACCACCATTATTTACTTCCGTTTTGTACGAATATATTTCTTTAAAAAAACTAATGTGTTGCCTTGTTTCATTTGTTGTGGTCCTGAAAATTTGTTTTTGGTGGAGTGTTTGATATTAATGTGAAGTAATTGAGTGGAGGTTTCTGGTCAGAGTAATATTATAGCTTAAATAGGTCACATTTGGTGTATTTATCACCATTTGATGGAGGAGTGGTTGGGCTGTTGTTTATATTCTAAAGGTAGCTTGGCAACACCTATGACACTCCAGGCTCTGTAACTCAAAATTTTGACTGTCATAGTCTGTCAAGATTTTATCTCAAAACTCCAAAAGGACCGATTAAAGTATGTGCCAGGGGTTTTCGCTCAACAAAAGTTTGGGAGGGAGCTTTGGGGCCAAACGTTAACATTACGGCTTACGGCAAACTAATGGTGGTCTTATGCCAGTTACATACGTCGCCATTTTCACCATCCAAGTCTTCTAATAGCACAGCATCTGATTGGATGCGTAGAAGTTCAAACGCATCCAATCAATTGCTCGGAAGCCGAGTTCCATTATATTGGAATTATTCGCCAAGGGTTCAAATGCAGAGTAGTTCGGAACAGCAACCCTTGGCTACACAGAGTGGTCCTTGGTGTGAATTTAAAAATATATGGAGTGAAATAGAAGCATAGCAGTCTTGGTCAGCATAATAACATTTAGCATAATGCGTTCAATAATTTCCCCATAAACTCATCAGTAATGTGCCAGTAAAGAATTAAATCACTGGATTGGACCGTGTATAAACATGCGTAGAGGTGTTTGTTGCCCTTCTGATGCACTCCGTGTCTCGTTGTTAAGAATAAATGTTCCTGGACCCGATTCCAAAAAGCAGTTTTATACTTAAATCAAAGTGATTAAAGGTCCTCACATTATTCAGTCTTGAATTTGAACATTTAATATTCTAACATAATTATTATAACGTAAGTAAACCACAATTACAGGTATTAATTTAAAACTAAGTTAAGTCAAGTGGCAAAAATATCAAATTTAGTATTTTGGCTTAAGTCAGAAATTGCTTTTGGGAACCGGCCCCTGATGAACGATCTTTTAATAGTCATCATTAAACAATGATTATTACAGTCGCTTTGTTCCTTTTTTTAAAGACTTGCTCATAACTAAGGCTCATGCAGTCGCGTTGCATTGCGTAAAAAAAGGCGAATGTTTTTCACACAGAAAATCGATGAGATTTCATCCAGAGCGATTGTTTTGGAGAAGTTCCCCGTAACAGATTTCACCAACCAATCAGAGAACGTGTTCTGAAGACATTCGACGTTTGGGTTCAACTTTCTACACGGCTTCATTTCGTTGAAGAAGACGAAACAACCAATTTTGGAACCAAGAAGATACACAATTTCGTTTGAATGATGATTCAAGGGTCTTTTCAAACTGATACCATATTGCTGAATTTGCTTCTGTCCTTTTTTAAGCAAACAGTGTAAACAGCGATTAGGTACACAATTTAATTGGATTGTCTTTAGTTTTTAGACAATGGAATCGCCTCAGGAAATTATATTTCGAAGAACGAAGGGAGATTGACATGGTTTGCTTAAGCATCATATTTCAATATAATCAGATTAAAGGCAGTTCAAACGAAACTATGCTTCTAATATCGTCTTTCTCGAAATCAATCGAAATCGCTATTTTTTTATTTGTTTTTTTTTTTTGTCTTTAAAAGCCTGGGTTATATTTTAAAGTCTTATAACATTGGTGCGCTGGCGATGAATAACTGACTACCAACCAGTGAATCATCTTAAATGTCAGTAAGACCAGTAACCATCGCGGTATAACAAGGACGGACAATTGAAACATCAACACACTCTCCTTGAAAGATTTTCAGTAACTTTACATTTGGGCTGAAAATAAATGAGTTACACCTAACGATGTCAGAGATAGTGGTTTCTCCCAACTCGCATAGCTGTATTTTGGTGATACGAGTAACTAATTCCGGAACTAAACATTTTCGTTGGAGTGGACCATGTACCCGTTGTCAGTGCAGACAATATTACTGTATGATTTAATAATATCACGCTGGTGAATCTCTCCTAAAGTAGGTCAACGATTGTATCCAATTAATATCGAGCCCTCAAAATTGATGGGCTGATGTCCGAAGAAACCGCCATTTGTAATTTTTAACATAGTTTTGTACAGCGATGGTACTTAGTTCCTGAGAATAAAAACAGTAATCTTTCGTTACTAAATTATGACAGGGGATGACATTTGTTTATGTAACGTGATGAATAATATAAAGCTTCAATGATTATTGCCAAATTGACCAAATACAATTGACAAACCGCAAAATATGTTCGAAAGTAGAATATCACGTGCGATATAAGAATCAACCGATAAACGACTATTGGAAAACGAGTCAAGTAAGCAGTTTACATATACATCCTAAATCACAATAATAATTTCATTGTAGGTGTCATTTTAATTTTAATGTATCGGATTTTGTATGCTATCTGCTTGACTCAATTTTGTTCGACATAAACACTAAAAAACATGGGAGTATTGGCGACCTGTACTGAAGGTATTGAGTTGTCATGGTAATTAGGACTAACCTAGGCTAAGTTTGCTTTATGGAACAATACAATGAAAACACCATTCAAATAGCATTAACACCATGTGATATGTCTTAAATAATTATTTGGTGGAACCACATGAAACAGTTACATTACATAACCCACACATGAGTGTCTTTAATATACTTTCTATAAACCATTTCTGTTTACAAGCAAACGTTCGTAATGGCGATGAGCTACAATATTTAATTGGATTGCCATTAGTTCTTTAGACAATGGATTTCGCTAAAGGCAACAATATTCCCGATAACGAATTCCAGGTGAAACGGTTTGTTTGAACGTCAGATTTTAACTTAATCATTTTAAAGTAGGTTTAAAAAGGAAGAGGAAGTTTCTCACTAACATCCTTCCCTTCCAGAAAAAGTTTGATAGCTTTCGAGAACTGAAATGGGGCTGAATTAAAATGGATGAAAACAATTTGCTAAGGTATGTTTATTGTGCTGATAGATAGATATGCTAAACGTCAAAACATTTCCAGGGCACAAAAGATGCAATGACCCCAAAATTTAATTACCATCGAGTTTTTGTCCATGCGTGAAATAATTCTGACGCATGATAGCTATGAGCAACTCAGTTGCATGGAGGAAAGCAGACATCCGTAGCGACATACATGCCACACTGTTGTTTGATATGCGTTGTCCAGGTTACCCGAACACACCCTCACCGATGGTTGGTGGGGGAGCAGACTTCACTCAAATCGTATTCTCGCTTAAGGTCAACATTAAGCCGAAACGTTTGTGAGGACTTTGTTAATGTCTTGTGATTGTCTCGTCTTGCTGTTGATTGTTACCAGTAATGCCACCGTTTCCTTAAGAAGATGGACACCAACGCGGCAATACTAGTGGTACAACATTAAATAAATTACCACGGATCCATTAACTAGAAGGGTGTAACAGCATATTAAGTAATGTAGAAGGCATTGTTTCTAAAACGTTCACATTCAACTTCAAACAGCGCACGACCTGACAAACTGGCGAACCGACATCGGAGATAATTCCCTTATAGCATGAGCGATGGAAATAATGCCGTCGACACTACTGAATATGCGGTTTCACATTTCTAGTTAATGATTTCTGGTTGTACGTATAACCCCAGCCAAACAAATAATCGGTTATCATTCTCAAACACATCAGGATTTTCAGTGTAAACATTACAACTCCAACTGCATTCATTTTTGATCACAATCGTACATTGTCCAAAATCCATTGTCCCTTTCTATAAAAAAAAATGCTTCCTGGCATAACACGTGGTTGAGAAACTACTTTGGGGTAATCATTAACCTGGCACATTACATTCTTAATTTATTCTTTATAAACTGCATTGCCACAGCAGCTTGTACTAACAACAATGTAATGGTGATCACATCCCTTTTGTTTAGTAAATAATGCGAGTAGTTAGATAAAATCAACCATTCGGTAAAACAAGTCTGTCTACAATATCACAATCTGTTGGGGTTTTTTTTATTGAGATTACATCATGTCAACTGAAACCCTATTGTATAACGTCGCCCTTTCGTCAATGAAAATGAACAACTAATAGCGTTTAACGGAGATTTACGACTGACACATTAAAGGTAATTTCGATTAGTCTAAGTCTACATTTCCCCGGTTACAATTAATTGTTTTAACATTGTGTCTGATCTGTTTAGTGTTTTTATACATCTTTACGCACTTACCCAAATTAGATTATAAAATCCGCAACAAAAGCAACAACGACATAATAGTAATTATCCAAGCAAACACTGTGTGCTCGACTTGGCTCGCACTGGCTTCCCTTACTCATTCTGTGGAACACAAGATTGTGGCATTCTTAATCAATTGTTTACATATTCTTCTGATTTTTCATCTTTGCACAATTACCAAAATTTGATTATAAAATCTACAACAAAACTAGCAACGATGAAACTGTAATTATACAAGCAACACTTGTCTCCGTTACCTCTTCTATGGTTCATTTATTTGTAAGAAGATATCATACCTTTTTTAGATGTTGACTTCGGGAAGTTTTGTACAGCCCTTATAGGTCGGGAAAAGTCCACAATAAATGTTAGCAGTTAAGAAAACACTTCACGGCAAGATGAAAAAGGAACGAGAATCACCATCGGTACACATGTTGCATGCCTGTTAATATTTATTTTTTCACTTGTCATTTTTTTGTTCTGTCAAATTTGGAACCTGATATTAAGTGTGTGACGATTCCCTTCTCAGTGTACGTCTCTCGGGAAAGCAGTACATTGTATGCTGAAACCTCGAGTAATTTACAAGATCTTTGAGTCGAGTATAAAGGAGCCCTACCGGTTGATATTCTGGTAGGAGCAAAACCGATGCGATATAGAAACAGTGTGGGTGTAATGGAAGCGAGTGTTGTAGAAATTAACCGTAAACAACATTAGTAGCATGACTAACAAAGAAAGACACACAAACAGACGAAACGATGACCCACAAAAGTCCCCAAGGTGGTGTTTGTGCTGAGAAAGAATAATCTATAAACATTTTACTGTACACCACTAAAGACTACTGTCTAAGTAATGCACATACATTTTACTTGGATTATCTGTCAAGGTCAACAAAGGTACGGTATTAAAAGTGGTATTGTTGGTATCATAGGCAGATAGTTTTGTTTGATTTGAGTCAGAGAGTAAAGAAGAAATTTAATAATGAGTAGGGGCATAACAAAAAGGGGGCCATGATAGTTTTTCTCAAAGACAAAAATATCAGTTTGATTTCAGGCAAAAGGGTTGGGTAGAAATTGGTTGAAGTCACAAGAACCTTTATTCAAAATACTGCTGTGGTAAACATTTGAAGGTTTGACGGATACCTATTTTGTTCTCAAAATGGTCCGGAACTTTATCAGAAGGATTCGAGATAATAAGCGGTATTAATTGCGAGAACATGTATAGGTGACTACGTGTTTTCTAACAACTATTTGCTGTATAGTTCATCATTATTTGATAAGGAATGTCGACAATTGAATGAAATCAAACGTTTCCACATTTTGTTTTCTTTCTTCTTTAACAGGATACTGAGGTTATGTAATTCTAATATTCTGCGCAGACTGGAATATTTCCCGGACAACGAGAAGTGAAAAGAGTTATCTGTGTGGCGTCAGACGTATCCCCATTCCAATACACGCAGGAGATTTCCGAGTGTTGTGAGTAGAGACAAACATGGCTACGGGACGTATTATAAGGCCGTGCTATCAATGGTTGTTAGATTTGGGATAAATTCGTCTGTCATACGTCTGTCAACAAACTGATACAGTAATAGTCATACAAAAGCATTATCCGTCAGAATTGGCGTCGACTTTACAAGACTACAGACAAGTATCGGTGGAGTTTTTGACGAAGATTGATATTAAATCGTGTCCAAAGTAAACACATAGCAGTTCAAAAACATGCTCAATTTAGAACCTTGTGCAAATTCGCATCAGTTACCTTGTCATTTATCAACCCTTTTATTAAACCTAAGTTTTTTTCTCGATGGTGTTTAAGTGCTAAATATATCATGGTTTATAACATCACCAAAAAGTCATCAGGAACGAGGACTTTATGCATTATATTGCCAGTGCCTGTTATAAGTCGCCCTATCAGGCAAGACTGAAAAGCTTTTACCATTTGATAAGATAACTGAATTGGGAATTCGGAAAGTATGACTATATTGTTTAAACATTTCAGACATTTAACGTTTTAAGGACAGGTAAGTGGAATTACAAATTGATTTCCAACTCGCGTGGTTTATGTGTTACTCTGGTGACAAATTATTTTTGTTTTTAATAAAATCCAAAGGAGACAGAGATCTGATTACCGATAGAATCTTTAAAAAGCGTAAAGCAACGGCTGGCAATATGGATCAGTTATCCACAGAGATTATTGGCTGTTTCAAGCATGTCACCGTTCGTTGACACTTTTCCGATACGTGACGTTACTGGGCAACACTGAATGCTTCAGGGAGTCTTTGAGTTGATAAAACATTAA
>JAVFBW010161427.1:0-11627 GCA_034783835.1 Mopalia ciliata
TTTGTGGTGTCTGTATCCCGTCCTGTTGTTGTCGTCCTGTATTTGTCCCGTCCTGTTTTTTGTTTGTTGCCAGTGGTGTCGAGGGGGGTTTCCTTCACCCATTGGGCGGGCACATCATCATTTAAGTGAAATACCCTTGAGCACGATGCTAAACCCCAATCAATCAAACAAACAAACAAACTACAGCAGTACTGTAGTGGGACCAGGGTTGGGGCCAATTACAATTGTAATTGTAATTGAGTAATTCAATTGTGGGACTACATGTACTTGTATAGTTAAGTTTATTGGGAAAACTTATAAACTCTTATGTTTCATTCACACATCTTTATATTCAATGTAAGTATATTTATAATAACAGATAAGTAACTGTTAGAATATCACTGATGACTGATAAGTCTTTAATACAGATTCAGGTTTATTAACCAAAAGCATACAGCTTATTCAGGCCTGTGCTGTAATCTATTCTGGTAGAACCTTAAAAATTTTAAAAGTTTAAAAATTTGTGATATAACCTAACATTTGTATTTTCCCATGATTTGCTGAATTTTTTTAATACATTAATGTGCCTTGGTGAAAAAAGAAAGAAAATTGCTTTAATATGCGACCTCCATTGATAAACGGATTACAAATTTAGTCAAAATCAGTGGCAAAATGCAAATTTAAAGAAATATGGGGAAACCCCATTCTGTCCGTTCTCCCCAACAGCACAGACCTACACCTTTTATTGTGGCTTTCTATAGCAGTAGTCAGACTACATGTACTTGTATAGTAAGTTTATTGGGAAAACATCTTTTTACATTCATTGTAACATTGTAAGAGAAAAGTAATTGTATACTAATATTACTAGAATATTACTGATAACTGATAAGTCTTTTATCCGGTTTCAGGCTTAGTTTATTAACCCAAAGCATACAGCTTAATTGGTTTCCCAGGGCTAATAGCCAGAAATCAAAAGTATGGTGTCGAAAATGGTCATTTTACTTCACTTTTCAAATAACTGGCTTTCCCTCTCTCCTGTATAGGTTTCTTAAAACAGGGTGTCCAAATGAGACAATTGTTCGCTTCAGGGTTTCCATTTGGATGTGTTGACACCCTTCTGCCTTAAGCCCTTGTTCACTGTTTGTTGGTATGTATTAGCTGATATAACTAATAATCTCATTAATCTGACTACCATTTATATTGGCCCGTAGCCGAGGCTTAGGTGTTATTGTCTTGACATGCTGAATCCGACTTTGACAGACCGCCCACGAGTTTGAGTCCGTCTATTGAGCCTCCGGTACCGTATATATATGAGTGAGTCACATAATATGACTGGCAATCAGGAGGGTGTTTTTTACAAGGTTTTCTAATGTAGTCAACTAAGAAACAGTTTGAAATAGACAATATATGCCATCATGTTATGAACTTATGATGTAAGTTAAACACCCTGTAGTATGATGCAGAATGCACTAATCAAACATAAAACATAAAATAATTTCTTTTTAATGACTGACTGTAATGTGAATACAAAATTTAACACTCAATAGTTTTGGGAGAACATTTTTGTAAAAAATTTAAAACATCTCGGGTATTCAACAAAGGGACTGTGTACAAGCTGGAATTAAATACTGTCCCAACAACAATCCCATGATGTATATCTAGCAAGTTTATCTATGCCAATTAGTATCCCAAAAAACTATACAGTATATAGATAGCAGGTTTATAGACTGGATTTCAAAGGGAACTAATAAATTTGGGAATAATAAATCAAGGTGCACAGTTCCTTGTTTGGCTCCACTTCCTGCATGTTGTGTCAGCCAGGAAACATACATTTACAAGTTATCTATGTAAATAAGTTATAAGCTTCCCTTAAACTGAATTTCCGAAACTGGAACATGAGTTTTTAAGAAGTTTTAGCTTAGTACTGATAAATTGGTATCTTCTCAAGCTTCAGATGGAGGGTTGGGAGGGAAGGAGCTTTCTGTTGCTCTGGTGCTCTTGGAGCTAAGGGACCATAGCTGATCTGTTTGTGATATCTTTGTTTTGCGACTTGTGATTTGCTTTTGTTTTTTGCCAATGGGGTTGACTGTGAATGTTTCTTTCTCCCCTTGGGGTGGCACACCGGCAAATGTGTGTAGTAACCAGCCAAGGTTTTAGCCAGAAATCATAAGTAAGTCCAAATTGGTCATTTTGCTTCACTTTTTAAGTAGCAGGGTGTCCAATTTAAACTATTTGCAAGTTAAAGTTTATTTAAAACAGGGTGTCCAAATGAGGCAGTTGTTCACTTCAAGGTGTTTATTTCTGAGTACAGTGTTAAACCCCAATCTAGCAAACAAACAAATCCCACTTTGTAGCACAATTTCAAGGTGGCAATGATGTACAGTGTATTAAGGCATTTAATAGCTCATCTCTACACAATCACATCACTGTGATGATACCTGCTCACATCCACCATCAGCCAAGGTGAAGGGACCAGACCTGACCTCACCTGTTATCCGATGTCAACAGTTAATGGTTAACATTTGTTTAATTGTATTTTTAAAATCAGATCAGAAACGTTTAAAGTGTTTGAAAATATTCTATTAATTGGGCTACAGCAACATTGTTTTACAGGATGGTGTTACTTCTACTAAAGATTTAAGAAGGCTTGATATTTTGCAAAGGCAAAGCTAAATTTATTTCTTTAAAATCATTTGATTGATTGATTCGTTTATTGATTCATTCACTCATTGTCCTGCAAGAAGACAAAATGCTGTCATCATGACTTATATAAAAAATTACAAGGCACATGTAGCCTTAAACATCAAGCAAACAAACAAACATTTTTTTGTCCAAGACCTTGGCATTCACTCTCAATAGTAGAATCCCGTTGACCTCATTTCTTGTTTAATTAATACAGTTTCTTTGCTGAATGGGTTTCAATGAAAAGAAATCGATTTCAAAGCACCTGTTATTTGATTCAAAATGTATCGATTGGAATTCCCCAACCAAAGGGAGCTGTTTAAATGTTTAAGTGGGTATCTTTTACATACATTTAAAATGAAAAGAATCTAGTGCTAAAGATATAAAGTACAAGTCACTTTATGAGCAGATCAATAATTATGTTAATCACTCCGGGAAATATGTGGATCAGTAAAACATGTCAACAAATATCACATGTGCATTGTGTGTTAAATCCATTTATAAAACTCCAAAGAAAATCCCTCAATGAAAATTTATATTTGTATTTTAAATTGAGACATTTCTTGATCTGAATATTGACATGGTCTACCATATGATTAATAAGGACACTACATGTATTTGGGGACTTGGTGAGCGCATTGATTAAATTCTTTAAAACATTGGCACATTTTCTCATAGTAGACAAAGAGACTGAAATCCTTTTAAATTATGAGATGAAAATCACCTTCACCAAGATGTATTCTTCTAAATTTAGAATCTTAAATAATAATAACAAAATATACAAATCGATAATGTGATTTTGATTATATTTTAATCTCGATAATCATTCAATAAAATATAATTTTTTATGCCTTTACTATTTTAAGTTTGATTCCTTAAATCCTAGGGCTAAGGCTGTATTACAAAGTGTGGCTACTGGCTAGTGTATGTTTGGGCATAATAACCATGACGATATGATGCTTTTAATGCTGGACGTCATTGTAATTTCATCACCGTAACCTACTCATGCTTTGTAAGACCCGGGCACGCTCGCAAGAAGTTTCAAAACTTTTTGGGTACCATTTTCAACCTACAAAAGCCCACTGCCCTGGTTAATGATGATTAGCATGTGCGCTTATTAATTCCACTTTTATTTACCGTTCATGGGATTAAGTCCGTCTGTCAACATCAGGTATATAAATGAGACATGATGTGGCTCTGGCAATCATGGGCTGCCAGGGTACGACTTAAAGGTCTTTCCAAATGGATGATAACTAGAAAAAGCATAAAAATAGTCCAATATTCATTGAAAGATTTGCAACTTGTTTCATTACAAAATTCTGCGTACATGTGGAGAAATTGGGATTCGAACATCTGACTTTTATTAAGAGTCAGCTGTGAGTCAGAGTGACTCACCAGGGGAACTCACCTAGTGACTGGTATCTATAGAAACCTGACCGCCATTTTGTTATTTCTCATTATCTTACAATTCTTCGTGTATCTCCGGTATGGAGTCGTCATGATCCGCCACTGAGTCATTATCCGCCACAGATTTTTCCAAATGGAGTTTCCCCTACCTATGTCATAGCTCAAATAACTTGTATCAAAAGTCACAAGTTTGTAAGTGAATAAAACAAATTCTAAGCGTCAAAAAAATACTGGATTTATTTTACAGATAGTTTTTAGTATTACCTTGGTGATTCAGAAAGTCCCAATCAAATTTGAATCCGATTTGGAAATACCTTTAAGGCCCAGTCAGTGTGAAGTGGACAATCCGTCGTCAAATATTTTAAAGTGGAAAACCCTTGAGTAAGGTGTTTAACCCCAATCAAACTTACAAAAAGAAATCCAACACTTTCCTGAAACGTCATATCCTAAGAACTTTCTTTACATTTAATGGTTTAGTGAGTGTAAATACAATTTAAAGAAATTTTGGGACAGAATGGATGGCATATTGATAAAACTACTTGGGAATCTGCTCCCAGATACTGTGTTCTACACTTCAACACATCTATAAGATAGGTACATGTATATTATAAACCCTGACAAGTACTTTACACATTTTAATGTGTATTCAGGTTTTGACATTCAGCCAACTGTGTCCTAATTGAAAAGATTTGACACAAATATCAATAAGAAGCATTAGATTTGATGTCTTATCATCATAATCTACCTGTATGTGACCTATCTTATTTTACCTGGTATTGACCTGCTACATGTTAGTAGTACTACACCTGTTTAAGAACCTTTTACCTGTTGAATTAACAGGGCAGTATACACAGCCATTTTAGTTATGGAAAACGTATGGCTGCCCAAACTATTTTAAGCCCAAATTATTGTCAATATTTTACTATTTTCATAAATTTCTGTTAAAATCAAGCTAAAAGCACATTCATAAGCCTGGATTAAGGTCTGAAGAATTTAGGATAGGAATTTGGGAAATTTTTCTAGAAACTGCCCTGATTAATGACATTTTTTTCTTCAGAAAATCTACAATGATAATTTTAAAACATAATATAGTATTAAATAAAGTAAAGGGTGAAGTGAAGAGCTGTATTTCAGTTGTACTTACTGTAAAATCTCAATTTTTAACCCTCGTCCATGTTTTGATATATGTAGCTTGAAGCATCCTTTGCCACACTTTAGGGCATTTCACTTAACTTTGTAGATCTCATTCTTATTGTAAATCATGTTGTCCCACTTCCATAATCTTTCGTCTCGTGAGGAGAGGGTGGGCCATGGCCCTGCAGATTACTCCCTCTGCTTCCTCGGTTGATCGTAAGAGGCGAGAAAAGAGGTTGCTGTCTGTTGCCCTGGTGTTCGCAGAGCTAAAGGGTAATGGGAAGTAGATTTGTTTGTGATGTTCTGTATTTGTGTCCGTCGTCATATAAATGAAATATCATTAAGTAAGACGTTAAACACCAATCAAACAAACAAACTCTGCTTTAAGCACCGAATCGCCAGCAATTAATGTTGCCAAACTAGACCACTCAGTCACTCGAGACCTTCTTTGCCTAACTCTGAGGGTCATGGATTCGATTCCCGAATGGGTTTCAACCTCCAAAATTTTCTCAACTAGGATCTGTAGGATATAATGTATATCACTTTATTTGCATGTATTTTTACAACAAATCACCAATGATTCCTTTATTATTAGATCCTTTTTTTCCAAATAAAATCATGATATATTACTATGTATGTACCTATTTGTTATTATCTAATGAAAACAAGCCACGATATAAGTCTTGTACTTAATGTGACTTTGTACAATAAACAAATTTAAACCAAGTAGAAGTATGAAATCAGCCATTCCCCAATCCCAACGGCATTAATTGCCACTTTCAGTGGACTGTCATAGTGCCATATGACTCATTGCGCAAGATATGGTAGAGTTCGTTCTTCCGAGCAGTTTGAATTTCATAATCCACTGACGCCTTATGGGTCAAATGTAACGTTTGAAAAGAGGTAGAAACAACGTTAGCCTGATATACCAATGATTCCACATCCTGTCCATGTCCATGTCAAGGTTTTTCTAGTTTTCGCTAGGGGGAGCTTTTCCATCAATCAGCGCTGGTCTGGTCACTATGCCGTTGAGACTGGGTAATGGCTGAATTCATACTTCTACTTAATGGGGCCGACTTCTGGGGCCGAGGTTATAAAAACTTGAGCATGCTAAAGTTAGAGTCTGTGCTCAAACTGTTGAGATCGTGCCCCCCTGAGTTGGGCTCCTATTCGGTGGTTCGTACTCAGCGGAGTACAAAATCAATGCACATTCTAGCTCATGAGCGTGCTGATGTCGAACTCTTCTGTCAATGAAGGTAAAAATACACATCGCTGATTTTGTCGGCTGCATCAAGGTGATTTTGTTTGTCACCGAAAAAAATGTTTAAACTATTATAAATGTCTAATTTTCAAAATCAAATCGAAAAAGGTATGTTAAAAGTCATTTGCAGCCATCTTATTATTAAAAGAATTCTGCTGTCCCCTTGAGTACGGTCTTGAGCATGGTCCGGAGCTTGCTCAGAATTCGTGCTCAGCTGAGCACACAAAGTGCTCTCAATATTTTTATAACCTCAGTTTTCGAACACGGACTCCCAACTCAGTTGAGCCCGAAATGTCATCTTAAGCATACTGAAGAACTTTTATAACCTCGGCCCCTGGTATTATTGGAACATTATTTTTCTGCACAGGTCACACGATATGACTAATTGCTGTGTTACGAACTCATGAACTACCAATTATATAAACTCTTAATCAAAAGTTAAATATTTACAATTTATGGTAGTAATACTATTCATTCGGAATTCTATTAACAAATAGTAACTTGAGCAATTAATTTTTTTTTTCAAGCGAACTTATCACTCAGTCAGTTACAAGACGTTGGCCATTAGTGGGATTATGATAACAAAATATGTAGGTTCCACAGAGCTGTTCTATTAAAGACACGAAATTATTTGGTGTTAAAGTAATTACATTCTGAGAAATAAAGTACAAATGTGGAGATTGAATAAATATGTGGATTTGACTAAAATCAAACAAGAAAACTTAGTGCGATATCCACTACATTGTTGAAAATACGAAACCCCGTGTACTTATCATTACCGATTACGATTGGTCGTTTTGCACTAATCAATCGACACGTCCATCACGTGAGTTTCTCAAGTTTAAACGGATCCACCATGAAACATCTACTATAATGGCATGTTTTAAACACTTATGTACGTCCTTTTAATTTCAATCTATTTATCTTTTTGATATTCATTCCCAAGTGTGCTACTGATTTAAATTATCTTCAAACATAAAATATTGGTTAAAAGTATTTGACTATATTTTCACGCCATATCGTAGCTGAAATACTATTGAATGTGACGCAAAACACTAATCAATCAATTGATCGATCAGTCAATAAATCAATCAGTCAGTCAGTCAGTCAGTCAGTCACATTCAGTCAGTCAGTCAGTCAAGTCAAGTTGATCGATAAATCAGTCAACGAACCAGTCAATCAATCAATTAGCGAATCAACCAACCAATCAACGAACCAATCAATCAATCAACCAACCAGCCAACCAACCAACCAACCAACCAACCAACCAACCAACCAACCAACCAACCAATCAATCAATCGATCGATCAATCAATCAATCAATCAATCAATCAATCAATCAATCAATCAACCAATCAATCAATCAGTCAATCTTTCAATCAATCCGCTGACAAACTTACTTCACATTGCCATCAGACTCGAACACAGATCGATTCATACCCAACGAAAGTTTAAAAACAAGAATAAAACTTTATTTCTGTGCAACAATATATGTATGTATGTATGTTTTGTATACATAGTGGATATTAGAAGAGGCACGCTTGGTTGTGTTTGCTTTGTTTGTTTGTTTGTTGGATTGGTTTTTAACGTCGCACTCAAGGGTATTTCACTTATATGACGACGGACACAAATATAGAACATCACAAACAAATCTGCTCCCCGATACCCTTTAGCTCTGTGAACACCAGGGCAACAGAAAGCAACCTCTGTTCTCGCCTCTTACGATCGACTGAGAAAGCCGAGGGAGTATTCTGCAGGGCCGTGGCCCACCCGCTCCCTCACGGGGCCGGTACAATAAAGAGCCAATCTGTTTCTTGTTAGTCTCCAAATAATATACTGGTAGCCTTCAGACGGAATCGCAGTCACTCTTTGTGTTGAATTTGGAATTGTTTGACTTGTTTGTGATACGTTCTCTCCGCAGACCACTTTTAAAGGAAACAGTACAACAAAAACAACAAGAATAACTCCATGATACATGCGAATGATAATCCATGCCCATCCTCTTCAGGCCGTATATAAACATAAACTCTACAAACAATTTTGATAGATCAAAATCTATCGCAGTTACCTTTGCAATGAACTGTGCCTAACAGCCAGTGAGATGACGTTGCGTAACAAAGAAATAGGCGTCACGTCATAATAGAAATCCGTTTTAAGGCAACATCTAACAAAACCGTTAACTTAACAGATCCGGCCCCTGAAGAACTATGTTATGTAGCCTAAAAATTATCGGAGTAATTTAGCGTAATTATACGTTTAGCTGCGAATCCGAGACAACCTGAAACGAGATAATCTCGTTTCATTATTTCGCTAAATAATACGATACATAATTAATTATAATAGGGTTTAATTATGAGGAAAAAATGTCCACAAAATATTATAAATCTATGTATTTAATATGTGATAGCTTTGATATTGATATTTGTATTGTTAATTATAATTTATAGTGATAATACATATGAAATACATGATTGTCTTTGGCGGGAACAGAAATCCCAAAGGGCCGCCGCATATTTGATCCCATTGAGGCAAAAGAAGGAAACAAATTTGGCGGAAAAAATGAATAAATTAATATTATGTTAAATGGGTATGCAGGTGTCAAAAATGAAATAAGAATACAGACGTATATATTTTATTTGTTTGTTTGCGTGGGGTTATGACGACGAATTGTCCATATCATACAGCACCTAGCCTTATTACGGTGGAAAACCAGGAGGACCCCTGGTAAAAACCACCCCCGCGATTGCCGGAGCCAAATCGTGTGACTCACTTATATACCTGAGGGTCGACAGACGGACTCGATCCTGTTAACGGTACATCGACTCGAAGTAGGCCCAGAAAGCGCATTCGCTAAACACGTATATACAGACTTATAAATATAGACAGTGAAGAAGAAAGTCTCAGTCCAGGTTACTTTGAAAAAGATAGGTTTCAATATTGTTTTGAAGAGTAAAAATGAAACAAGTTACTTACTAGTGAATGTAGCACAACGCATCTCAAATTATCAGAGTTGTTCCCACAAAGCATTTAATAGACTCTTTCAAATAAGAACATAATCAGACCTAGAGTTAATCTATAGTCAAACAACTTTTCAGGAATGTAATCAGAAATATTTGACAAATCAATTCATCACACAGCAAAGTAGACCCATTTGTGCACAACACCCACATGTATAGCTCACCTTTTTTTCTGAGCTCTAACAAATGAAAATGTATAACGGGGATCTCGATACGAAAATGAATTATATGGTATGGTTGGCTTTTGTCAATAAATCCGGTTTACTCAGCTTTGCTTCACAGATAATCGTCAACTTTTTGGAATATTTTCATAGAACAGGATTGTGTCAAAAATAAACCTTTTCGGCTGGTTAGTTTACAGGCAGACAGGGGAAGTATGTAGTGTCGGCAAATATATATGGATGAAACATGCTCAATATCCACCCATTTCAAGTAAAATGTTAAAAAAATCTTCGGTTTTAAAAGAAAAAAATGTTCAACACTGGAGAAGAAATATTCAATTTTGCATGCTTGACTTAATTTATTAATTTATTTTTATCTACAACTTTATTACAGACTTTTGGTCCATATATGTGTATAAAAGTAACAGATATGTTTGGTTTATGCACTAGCATAACACAGTACCGGTATGTCATTTGACATGAATTACTGACTAACGGGAGATATCAAAACCGAATACTACTGCTAAAACACGATGTTACTCAATTGCAACCTTTTCACGAAAGAATCGAATTTTTACTTACGATTTTTCGCTTTCTGAGCTAAAGAGGAACATAAAGCGGATGTGTTTATGATGTCTTTGTGTTGTTCGGTGAGTGTCCTGTATTTGTCTTGTGCTATTTTTGTTTGTTGCCAGTGATGTCGGGGTGATTTCTTTCACCCATTGGGCTGACATGCCGTTAATTGAGTGAAAACCCCAAACAAACAAACTTAAGATTTTACTGAAGAATCGGACGCCATGTTAAACAAAAATGCTTACCGCTTGCACAACATGGGTAGTTTAAATGTCTGAATAAACAAACAATCTATCAACCTATTGATAAAAGGCGCACAGCAATAAATAGCTTGATGGCCTTGACCCTATTAGAGTGGACTAATCCTTTGCTTCCCTGCGTGAAACTCGAGGCGTGAAACTCGAGGCGTGACGGTGAACTTCGTGGATATATGAGATTTGCCACGGAAGCCATTTATTCTAGATAAATCACCACGTGACGTTAAAGTTACCATGTTGGCTGACTGTCTGTACATGACAATAAACGCGAAAAAGTGCTTAAAAAGCTAATCGTGCACCTAACTCTTCGTAACAGTGACTTATTCTGGTATATATCAAATGCCCGACGCCAAAAGACCGAACATTTTTCAGAAGCATATAACAAATTTCACCTTGTATGGAAAAAAGTAGCAAGTCGCAAGTTAGTAATTTTGAGGAAATCAAAACACACTAAGCAGTGCTGTCGCGAGGTTCATTGGATTTGGGATCAATATCGTACTTAAAGGTGATTCACTTATTAAAAAACGCAGTGCTCACGCTCGTAGCATGCTTTAGCTACGTACGCTGGAAACCCGCAAGCAATCCTCCCCACCCGCTAGGGCCGGAGTCACCTGGAATGAACAGCCCGTCATGCAAGATATGACGTCAACTTGAGGACTATGGTTGCAAGTTGTAACCATTATGTACCATCTTTATTTTTTCAACACAGACTGGTAACTGTGGGGCAAACCTGCGCCATCACTATCTTACCTGTCAAGACCGCGACCTATTTTTAGCTGGAGATGCGGTTGATTCATAACTTGAAAACGTCTAATATTTGTCAACCTTTAATGTAAAAAAAATTTTATTTAACAATAATTAAATTTGTCAGTATCTTCAAAAAAGAAATTGCATTGATCTACAGCGGAAGGACATCATATATAGTCCCGGTGTATTTATACAGCTGTAATTTGTCTAGCTATGTAATGTTCGGGGTATTCAACTTACTCGCATATGTATCCACCCCTACAGCCACTAACTATTCATGTATACGCCAATAATGCTTTACAAGTTAAACAAATTGTCAAAACTAGAGTATAACATTCAACATGTATGTTATCAGCACTTTTACTTGTAACTTTTTCATTTTATCCCGGGGGGGGGGGGGGGGGGGGGG
>JAVFBW010161438.1:0-11627 GCA_034783835.1 Mopalia ciliata
AATTCACTGTGTAATGCTCTCTATTTAATTGAGCTTTATAATACAGTTTATTATTTAATAAACATGGATTATGACAATTGTATTATAACCTGCCCTTAGACAATGTCTTACAATATTAAAATTTACAAAAATTTCCTCCCAATTTTTAACCATAATATGGCAAGGACGATAGGAAGTGGACAATTCGTCGTCGTATAAGTGAAATATCATTGAGTACGACGTTAAACCCCAATCAAACAAACAAACAAAAACTTCAGTTCCGCCACAATAATTAATTAAGAGACATTTGAAAGCAGTGGAGACATAGGCCGATGTTATACGTCTATTGGGGACCATACACTAAATCAGCTTGTTCAAAATTACAAATGAGCGAATATTAGCGGGAAATAACTCCTATTATCAACTACATGCAACTATGCACTAGGTTATCTCCCATTAAGTGTATTGCGCAAGCGGGTATATAGCGTTTATTCATTGGGATGATGGTCTTGTTTGTTTGAGAGATTTGGGTAATAAATAACCCTTTTTATCACAAAATATACTTAAATGTTAAGCCCGCTTCAAGATATACTATTTTCGAAGTTTTGTTATACAAAAGATGTAAATGAACAAAGGAAATGATGATATATGTAAAGATAGTTGTATGTGTTTATATAAACAAAGCCTTTGAATGTTATCAATACTATACATTTTTTTGTTGTTGTAAAATAAACCCTATATATATATATAAATTTGCATGACGGGATAGGCATGGGAAGTATATGATAACCCATGCATGCAATGTTCAGGGGCAAGTTGATCAACAGTTAGGTATAGTGACTTCATAAATCGTTCGGATCAAATTACTGGCATAGACACAGAATATATACGCACCCACCCTTTGGTATTCGGGATAACTAAATATGTAGATTCGGTAAAGATCCAATAATGACTTCAAAAGTATTGACACATCAAAGTAAAATTGGCACAAAAAAAATAGTTTGCATATTTTGTGGTTTATTTCTCATCATTTAGTTTCTATATATAAAATATATCCCAAACAAATGACCCTATCAAGTAAAATATCCCTTGACCTGAAGAAAAAACGCCCATTTTTTTGCCAAAGAAATATTGTTTTAGAGCGATTTCAGTGTACTTTTCCGTTCAACCATAGAAGTTTTTAAAAAATTAAGACATATATCTTTCAGAAATCTAAAAAAAACAGGAAAAACTTAAAAAATATAAGACATCCTTGTAATTTCACAAGAAGATAATTTAAAACACAAATGATTAAAAGCCTCTGTACGAGGTAAATATATTTTGAGAAAAAGAAACAAGTTTCTCTAGAATCTGCCGAAGTCTAAAGTGCATTTAACAAGCATCTAAAAGTTTGTTGCGCCCGATTTATATTTGATCGCATTGCATGTGGATAGGTCTGTGAATAGAGGTATCGAGGTGAAACCGCATTACCGTATTGATCATTATAACCACAAATCAACGTATGCCAGCAAAAACCCAGTGGGCGAGTTAATAAGCTCTAAAACCTATAAATGGTCTTGTTTATCAATTAGCTCACTGAAAAGTTCAGTTAAAATTTCGAATTAATTTTTTTAAGATAAAGTGTTTTATTTAAATTGAAAGGTATAAAAAATATGTTTGTTTAATTTTGAACTTAGGGGTCCATCCACATCTTCACATTGTTTGGTGTTAATATGGGTTGTGTCTGCAGCAGTCAGCTTGCAGTTGTGCCATGCACTCTTATTTGGTTGATTTACTTATAGGTGCTTAACGCCAGGATATGTCCAATAACAGTCCTCTAAATACTGCACTTAGTAGCTGGGTTCTTTTCTCTGGAAAGGCTTATTTAGATGAGCAGCTGATCGACATTCTTATTATAAGTTTTGAGCGACATTTAGAAATGAGGTAACATAATTATACAATTTCTGGAAAGCCACTTCTTGTTTTGTGATACATTTCGATACATATGCCCGAATCGTCATCAGGTGTAAATTGACAAAAACGAGGAGAGTTGGAAGTTATATTGTCATTGTTAGCGGTGTTCAATAATCAATTTAAAACGCATTTTGGACATATTGGCCGTGATGAAATGTTAGCCTAACACTATATAAGTAACATTCTGTCTGGTTCGTTTCGTGCAAATCGTACAGCTTAACACCAGGACTGAGCTCGGGAAATACATGTAGGCTACAATGGAAACTGGACAGTATAACATGTCCTACCATAGGTGCCTTCTGAATGTAAGAATCAACTGTAATTTGCTTCCAGACGCCTCAATGGGGGTGAACAATAAATTCTCAACCCACCAGAATGGCTAATAAAACCAGGCTACATTTGTATCATTATCGCCGTGGCTTGATATGAATGTAATAGTGCATGATAAGTGAGGTGATGAAATAGATTCCTCGGCACTAAACTAACACCCCTATAATCCAGTTATCCGATTACCAGTTTAGTCATTATATCTTTAACCTGATTAATTCCCCACAAACACGCACGACCATCTCTGTAAACTATACAATTAGGTTTCTCACATTACTAACACATTTATAGCTTCTATATACGCTCGGATGAAAGCACAGACTTTTCTCTTGTGAGCATCTGTATATAGGCCTGTATATAGTTCAGACCATATAGGCTAAATAAAGTTGAGTGTTGAACCTGTCCATTAGTCACGGGTTTTATTCCCAGTCGAGGCTTCTGTTTGTGTATAAAATGTCCGATTCTGCATGTAGGGTTTGGGATAAACCGACCTGTGTTCATTAAAAGGTCTTTGCATTTCAGATGTCTTATATAATAATCAGCTTAAAATATTCAGCGCAAAATGAACACAGAATAATCTGATCATTTTAAAATTAAGACATAATTCCAACGGGAAAAGAACATTTATATCTAAGTGCAAAATCTTTAATCTGAATTTGGTGATTTTTTAAAATCTATTCTGACTAATTAAAAGGGATTCTAGTCTTAAATCATCCCATTAACGTCCTCAATGCAAACCATAATAAAACCGCTTCGAATATAGGCCTTCACCGGTCATAAAAGTATTCAGCGGGAGGGAATTTGTCGCGAGAACGAATTTGGAACCAATATACTATTATTTGTTAAAAGCTTGTGATCGTTTTCCGATGATTGTGTAGGCTACACTGAGCTTTTGGCCCATAAAATCCACATTATTTATGCTGCCACAACTGTTGTATGGCGACCATTATCAAACTGAATGAGCTGATTACAGGTTTGTAAGCTTTGATCATCGCGGATCTGAACGAGAGCCTCGAGAACTAGACGACCTTCTATAGAATAACTATTACAACCGCATGGTTCAATATCCCTTTGTGACTAACACAAACTCGCTGACCGAGGCATCAACACAGCACATTTCTTAAATCTCAGATAGATCTGATAGATCTGAATTAAAATTAACTATTATCATAAAAACAAATTTTAAACTGACTTTTAATAAAATTCTGAAAATGTACACCAGCTGTGCATCATTCTTTTATATTTAAACTTTACTTGTATTTATATGGTGCACACTTAGGCGTTATATATACACAGAAAAGTATGATAATATGTTATATGCGAGTTGTGTACAAGACAGCTTTTAGTTGTCTTCGTCGTTCTCATGTTGATTAATGTAATGATAGCTTCATGGATGTTTGTTCTCCGTATCACCTTCCCTTTGTTCATTATTCTAGAGGAGGGTTGGGTGGGAAGCTTCTTGTTGCCCTAGTGTTCCTAGAGTTCGATCTGTTGAAGATATATATTTATTGTTCCTGTGACCTGTTAGTGCCCCGTCACGCTTGTCTTTGTTTGTTGTTGGTGTTGTTGAGAGTTGTTTCTTTATTGACTGGACAGGCTCGCCGTCATGTGAGTGAAATAAACTTAAGTATGGAGTTAAACCTCAATCAAACAAACACTCCGTTTTATGTTCTTGTATAGAGGTGAATCTTGTGGTTATTAACATTTAACCACAATAATAAGTAGCTGTATCATATATATGGTCTGTGATTGTAACCCGTTAAAGACGAAACTTCATTTGTTTTTTCAACCTTACTAGTTATTGTTCCTTCTATTTATTTATTGTAAAATAAAGAGTTTCAATGATATAAATATATAGGTCTATCATTTTTTAAAGAACAATGCGACTGATTGATCAGTTTCAAGTTTTTAAAGACGTGCTGTTTTGTTGTCAGGAATGGCAAATCCAAACTATTGTTAGTTAATATTATTGGAGGTGCCAACACAAACTACGAATGATTTATGGCACTAGACTATATACTGCTGTTTAAATTGTGGTTTTAGGGGCTGCTTCTCGTGAATGGATTTCGCGGTGTGTCAATCCCATCATTTATTTTCATAAACAATCGGTGCGTTAGACAAGACGTTTTCGTTAAGCAAGGTGAAGACGCTGTCTACATTTTCTGTTCGATTTTACTGAACATGTTACCCATTTAAGGGGAAAACTCATACTTCACGAAATTTCACGAATGTAGCAGTCGAACAAAGTTCTAGATAAGGGCTTCATCGTCGGATGTACCTAATAAATTTGTCAAGGCATTACCAAAGTTTAACAATAAATAGTTTTATAACAATAAATTGCTAACAATAACAATATAATTTTTTAAAAATTGTCTAGCAGAAATAATAATATATCAATACAACTTCGATTATTTAGTATATTTACATTTTATAGACGTTACTGTGACACTTAATGTATATGCAGGTTTGAGAGAATAAACTTAAAAATTGACTGACAATACAAATAAAAGAGTATACAACAAAAGAGAGACAATGAGTGTAACAATGGTATGCAAATACAAATGATATATGTTATGGTGATTGGTTAAAGTTGAGTAACAGGTTAAAGATTGAGTTAATATACAGGTTTAAACAGGTACATGGTATAAATTAAGATAGGTTTTCATGACAATAATAGTTTACATGTTTAATGACACCACAAAACAGGTTAGCCAGTCAGGTAAGGCATGGCGTAAATTATATATAGTGTCCGGTTTAGAGTTCTTGTTATGGTTAGTTTAGTATCAACTATATTGAGTCTTGGGCTTAATTTTAGGTTTAGTATTAACCCTAACCCAGAACTAAGAAGTCGCGTTTTATCTTGTAAGATATTTTAAGTTTTTTCAGTTTGAATTGATGTGCCCTGTCAGTTATGAAATGAGAAGCGAGATTAGGACTGTGACGTGTTACAAGACATTGATCTTGTATACAACTTTGGGCTCAATTCCTGGTCTTCTTGGCCATTATGGTCAAAATAGCTGAAATTTTTAGTGTCGGAGAAGGTAAGCATAAATACGGCAATTTAATAAAAACTTGTGTCTTTCCAGTAGGTTTAACGGTTGTTCAGCAAGGTTTGGGTCCACTTAATTATTCACGCTGTTCTTGATAATCCTGTCTAGAAAATTACATTGAAAAATGTTTATGACAGAGGCTGAGAATCTCCAAAATTAAAACTTCGAATAAATGCCCCTCGTGAATCTATGCCAGGTATTAATATACGGTATATATATTTATTGTCTTAACAGCCATTGGATGAAACTGAATAAGTGACCCGCTGGTAAACTGTGGCTAGGATTGAAGTTTGATAGAAATAGTACAGTCCACAAGCAATCCGAGTGAAACCTATTTGGCCCATAAAGGGGATTGTAAATCATTCTGTAATTAAAGATATTAACCTTTTGGTATTCGTAGACAAACACAGGTGTTTTAATTCAACCGAGAGGAAGATATACCGACTACCAATCGTAAAAAGGTCGTTTTAGAGGTCTGTGTGAACCTATTAAACTGAAATCAAACTTGTCTACATCTGACCAAAAAAACGAAGAACGTTGATAACGAAAGGAAATAAACTGACAAACACTTCCATATATAAAGGCTGAAAATAATACGCCCAGAAACTTGTATATGCCTTTTCAGGAATACTATTATGAACATAATTTTTAAAAATGTGCATACTTTATTTATAGATAAGTAAATGTTAGGTTTTACCATGAAACTGGTGTGGAAATCGCGAAGATAAAGCCCAAAATTACTTTTGAGCTATTGTCAATGTGCTAATGAAAATTTCACAAATAATTAAATGTTGATACAACACCAGGCCAACAAGCCTTACCGTATATATATTTTTTTATCGGGATTTTGTTGTGTAATCCAGTACATTCTTAGCCAATATAGTTAAATAGTAATTGAAAGCAGTATAGACCCGCTCCACATAATCGGAGCGAAATAACTACAAGTATATCTTTATATAATTATCGTAAAACAAACAAATAAATTAAATATTTAATTGAAATAATGTGACTTTTGGACTTTTTATTTATAAATATATACGGTGGACCTGTCTAAAAATACCAAAACGGTTGAAAAGGAGAAAAGCCCAAGACTATGAAATAAATTTGGTTTAAACCATGCAAGCACACAAAATGAAGGTCATAAATGCCATCGAGGACAATCTATTAGAAAATCGCTAAAATAATTTAACACTAGCTAGCCGGTCGCTGGACGGTCGCACACGTAGAGAACGAGCATATTTCTAATTAATTTACATCTGGAAGGAATTTTCTGGTTAAACTTGCCACAAAATGAAATTGACTGTATGACATTTTAATTAAGAAACAAAGTTAAAATGGGTTATTAGGTAATGCAGCTCCCGATTAGAATCTGTGACATTTCTGTGTTTATGGCTTATAATGATTTTGAGGGTGTTTACACAAGACACGAAAACAGAAACAACAGTAGTTAATACATAAATAGTTTCTTATTCACTCGTGTATAATTGATTGGATGTATTACAAAAACATGACAAGTTCAGTAATTGGTGTAATCCTTAATTCTCAGTTTAATTTGCGTTTCATTAAAGCAGCGTTATAACGAGCTGTTGGTAACAATGTGGACGGGCTGTAAGCGATATTCAGTTTGAGTTTAACATGGGAGGTCGGTCCGTCACACTGTGTGGCCTGACTAATATATAATTCATCTGCTTTCATCTCTCATAGTTTTATCTGTTGAAGGTATTAATATCTCTAACAAAAGACATACACTGGTAATTGGTTTCTCCTAAAAACATACCTTATACTGTACGTAAGCAGAATAGACAATGAATATTCAATCAAATCAGTGCTGATCGAGACGATGTCTGATTATTAGATTTAGTAGATGTCTAGGTAATAATAAATCATTATGCGATGCCAAGTATTAATACGATGATAATCAGATAGACTCTGGTGTTGTTGTGCTATTTAATGTTATATTGCCACACATTTTAAAAACATGCTCCTAGCATCCCCTATATAATTATGCTTTGGAAATAACCGCAAAAGCCAAGAAAGTCTCGTTTTTTACTCCTGACTAGCGGTAGAGTCCTTAACATCAAATATTTCATCTATATTAATAAACAATTTATTGAGGAAGCGCGAAGGCGCGGTCTGATCTATTTTGAGCACGCATATTATAGACAGTGCCAAAATGAGAATGACAGTACTTTGAACATATCCAGTAAAATTGTTGCCGAAAGCCAAATTCATGTGCTAATGGATATTCACTCTCTAATCTACTTGACGTTAAACTATCTCTCCATCCAAACCGACTTTCGGGATGAACAACTAATACTAATATTTCGCAACGGGTAAAGAATAATTGCCCAATATCTACTGGAAAACTTTAAAAACAGACTAGGAACTTTTTTAAAGGATGTGGTACTGTGTGTAAAATACCAAAATGTTATGAACATTAAAATAAATTGATAAACTGACATTTAGCTGAGTGCGAGAATTTCTTTAACGAGAAAAGAAAAGAAAACTCCGATTATTGATAAAGTTTCTAATGAACCTGGTTGTAGCTAGTTAATCCTAGGAACTTGTTGTACAGTCATCGTGTTGATTATAAGGTGTATGTATAAAGCGTAAAAAGCATACCTGTATCACCTTACATCAAATGAACTTTAATTTAACAGGTGGAAAAAACTAACCAGCCATGTAAACCGGACACACACGACGCCTCCAGATAATCAAACAATAGATTAATGTCACTTTCGCATTACGTTCAATTTACAAAGAGATTTGGGATAATTAACAAAGTCTCAAATAGTGGCACGTCAACACTTTTTGTTTAACATCATTTCCAATTTGTGGAGTTTTTATGTTTTAAAAGAAGACCAACATATTATTGACTTTAGAAGTCTCTTCAATAATGAAATGAAGGGGAAAAAGAGTGATATATATTTTTCATCTGATGGATTGTCAAGTTTCATTTCAGTAATTGGATGAACAAATATAATTCTAGTGAATGGTTCTATAATTAGAAGTGCCCGTAGCTTAGCATATATGTAATCTATTAGACCAAATGTTTTTTGTTCAATTTGGCAAGTTTAAAATTAAATAAATCAAGACACACAATGTGATCATAGGTATTTGCTTTGATAATCTCATAAATTAAATTGCTGTCATGACTTTAAACTTTATACTCTAAAGGGACGATATAAAAAAGAGAAACAGTGTCATCAAGCAAGGGTTTGAGATAAGTGTCTAAAGAAAACCACCAATTAGATACGAGCGTGGATAACTTTAAACTACTGCAGTATGGGGGGTAGTTGGTATTATTGGCATTACATGCACTGAGTGCACCTAGAAAAATGCTTAGAGAGGACATCACACATAATGCCAAACTACAGTCGAGTTTAAAACCTTATTAATTCTTTATTTCTAACACAAGGTTCATAAAAATAAATCAATATGTATGAAGAAACAATCTAACATATACAGTTACATTTGTACCACAGTGCCCACATTGCTGAAGATAGTTTAATGTCTGAGTTGAAAACAATTTGTAGTAGCACATTGCCAGAACATTTTATTCTAGCTTTTACACTAAACATACTTTTGTGGGCACACCATTAATTCAAAACATGTAACTTGCAATACAGTCTCTTCTGTTACACAGTACCCAACGAAATGGGTTGTTTTTCATAATACGTCCCGTGTTTACGCAGGTCTTAGTATAGTAGTTTTATATAAATTGTCCTCGTCTTATGCCAGCTATTGTGATATGAAAGAAAGATCGTTGGCATGTCTTCGTGTCCAAGGAAGACCTCTTGTTTTACTTTTGTCCATGGCGGAAGATTCCCCTGTATTGGGGACCATTTTTGGTATAGAACTTCTGTAAGGTGTGAAATTGTTGGTATATTCAATGCATGGTAAACCAAAATATGCCTTTGACGATATATTTGACATTTATTAAAATATTATCTTGTCGCTGAAACAATGTTCCTAGCCCTTCTGCATCGCGCATACATAAGATGCAGTGCCCATATTCGGAAAGCTATATAAGTGTTTCTTAACGCTAAGAAATATTAAGCTTAATTTAAGGCCTTCATTTTCCATATTAAACAACTTGAAAATGAACAGTACTGTTTTATTTTACAAATTCTATAAAATCAAGTTTATTATATTTCACGATATAGGGCGCTTGGAAAAGCTAAAACAGTCTGACCAATAGAGGTACATGGACGCCTAGCATGAAACCACTGTTTTCGTGCATTTATTGCAGTCTTTCATCGGTAATTTTAAGAGTCAAATATAAAGAACAAGTTACTTCAATAGAATAAACAACAGACACAGTGGATGATTCCCATGACAGGCCCACAAGTCACGTTCCACACTTCCATCAATTCCTTGTTCACTCTGGCGTGCGCTGTGTCGCGGTATTGCTCGATGACTTCACCTGTTCCATGCGTATAAGATCTCATATCCTCTGTAGGAGAGCGGCACGCTTGAGAATTAACAACCATTATCATAGAAACGTACAAATTTGTCTGAGCAAAGACGCTAACAATTCTGTTAATCTTTCGGTGGAAACCTTGTAGTAATTAGTCTAAAGTTGTTTAACTCTGTTGACGCCAGGGAAGGGACAAAAGTCTCAGTGGACACGAACACATAACACCCATAGAACTGTTTGTATTCTTGTGGCACGTCCCTCTTTCCGCTTAACTCTTGAAATGCATCCCTGGAAATGGATTCGTCTTGAACATGTTCTACTGACAGTATGCCTGTGTTCCTGTATAGACATAATACAGTACAGTTACCACGTAGATAGGAATTACCCGTTTCATTTTTAAATCTTAATTCGGAAGGGCATTGGAATTAATTGTGATGGAGTCATGTTGAACGGCCAGATAGAAAACACCCTTATATGTTATGTCATTGTTTTGTAAAGTGTAAGAATCTGTTTAAGACACAACGTTGGGTTACATGTCGCCATTGGTCATGTCTTGACAACTGACGACATCACGCTCTACCTGTGATCAGCGATGAAGTCTTGACAATTTACGAAATGCGCTACATAAAATTGTGATCAGTGATCAAGCTTTGACAACTGACGAAATAACCCTCTATACGCATGACCAGTGGTCAAGTCTTGGAAATCCACGAAATAACACTATTTACCTGTCTACCTGTGATCTGTGGTTAGTCTTGGCAATTGTCTCTGATAAGTCAAAACCCACTGTACCAAGCCATTGCAGCTTTATCTATGAAGACATGCTATAATATATGTCACGAAAGGAAAATTCTTACGGTCCTCGGAATGTAATATTATTATATTATTTTGTACAAGATTCGTAACCTAGCATGGTCTTTTCGCCCAACCAGTTTTTGGTTTTTGCTAAAATACATAGAATTTCGTATTTGCTGTTTCCTGCTTTTTTTTTTAACAGCTAGCTTCAAAGTATAAGAGTCGGGATCTTCACAGATCCGACTGACAGGACCGGATCGCTTAAGTTCTATCATTGTTGTTATTTTTCATTTTATGGAAAGTTATGGAGGAATTCATCGGCAACTAGATAATAGTATTATCATTAAAGTTTAGATTGACCTAGCGTTGGCTTACACGCGAGTCTTTGGTTCTTCCGGGTAACACTACTCTTGTACTAGCTGGCTTACATCTCTGTATATATTATTTTGGGACATTATGCAATTCAGGAAAGGTGGATTTTGGGACATTATGCAATTCAGGAAAGGTGGAGTCTTTTGTCTAAGTTTTATCAAACAGGTAAAACATTTTCATCTGTTCAGTTCCTCCGCCAATTTATTGATTTACAGTATTCTATGTATATATAACACGGGAAAGCCATGCAAACTGAAACTATAGATATATGTTAACACTGATAAGCAAACAAGACACCTCCCATACTATTTGTGTTTACCCATATACATCAACCTGACACAAGCACTTCATGTAGATATACATGCAGATATCATTCATTTATTCAAATGAAATATAGAAAGATATGAGTAAGCCTGAGTTTGAATACTTGTTTTATCATACCGAATATATAGCTCTACCGCGGCTGCTATATATACATTTTGTTAGGTAACACACAAAACATAAAGCTATATTAAATACGAAAAATCCGTCAGGAAAGGGTAAAAGTTTCTTTCAAATATATAATTATTCTGTTTTTCGTGGAGGACAATTTCTAAAACTTCGGAAAGGTCATTGTTTATAAGGAGTATTACGTCATGGTCGAAATATTACCAGAAAAGTCTCTTCATGTTCCCAACTTCCCACAAATTCAAACCATGAAATTCATCAGTTGTCGATTTATTAAACTGCTG
>JAVFBW010161449.1:0-11626 GCA_034783835.1 Mopalia ciliata
TGTTATGGATTAACAACTTCTAGATTTATTAACACGCAACGTTTCGGTCTAGATCCTAAGACCGTTTTCAAGCATATTTGTGGGTTGTGAATGGGTGAGTTATCTATTTACCTTTATTGTGGGTTGTGAATGGGTGAGTTATCTAATTACCCTTATTGTGGGTTGTGATTGGTGAGTTTAGCATTGACTGTTGGGAGATTTGATTAGTGGGTTAGTTATTTACCACTGTTTGGGAAAACATACTACGTTTCTCCAACGTTGCATATCAGCTATACATTGATAAATTTGCAGACTAACCAAAAATCAACATTACTGCAACTTAAATCTACAACGATTTGGCTGTTAAGTTGTACCAGTCGATACAACGTTACCACAACGTTGTCAAAGCGTGACAGAAAACGTTGTAGTTTAACGTTGTGACAACACAAATTGACTACATTGTGACTTTGTTGTTAATAGGAAGCGTTTTGTACAACGTAATAAAAATGTTGTCAAAACGTTAAATGATGCAACAACCATATTACAACGTAGCTTTATTACGTTTCTGTTTCGTTTCGGGTGGTTGTATTCTATGGTTGTGGCAACATAACTGGTAATCCACAAAATTTCGTTGCAACAACGTTACACGACCACAGTAAACGTTGTCACAATGTTGTTTGACTTGCTGGAAAGGCCATATCTTTGCTGTGTTCGTAGATAATTAGATTAATAGTATATCCTTGCTGTGTGTCGTCATCTGTGCGGTATACATCTACTGTTGTGAGCTGTGATTTGTGAGTTAGATATTTTACCCTCTGTAGTACTGAATTTTGCGAATACCTGTTACTGAGTTTGATGCTACATTTTGTCTGTGGTCGATAAGATGAGTAAGTCAGATTGGTACCTGTTTTTTCGGATGTGAATCCAGGCTACATGACTGAGTTAGTGAAAACACAATAGAATTATCTGACTGATTATTCCTGCTTTCTTCACAACCAGTATTGACTATTTCCTCAAGTTCCAAACACCAATCTGTAAAGAAATTATAAATTATTGTAATAATAACAATATACAAGATAAATAATACTGAACAGGCATATTCAACTAAAGTAAAGTATCAGATCATTGAATGGGCTGAGCTGTTTGTATGTTATTTAAAATAAAAACTAACGCCTTAATGACCTATAGCAAGTATGTCATTCCCCATTCTTTTAAAAAAAATAACAGGTTGCTTCTACCCACCTTTATCGAGTTTGTCCGCAGGTTGACTGCAAGAATCTTCTCCAACTATCAAGGATACGTGCTCATCTCTGGCAGAAAGTTTAGAACTCTTTAATTTGGAGATCAACTAAAAGAACGAAACGGTGCCAAACGATTACTTCAGTGGATTTAATTTCTAATTCTTCGTCAGTTACAGTCACGACAAAAATAAGCTCAAGATACACAACAATTATGGAAATATAGTCGAACAAAGTAGATTGTATGAACAATCTAGCCTTTAAGAAATTAAATCGATGTTTGAAGCAGTCGGTAACCTTTGTCATTGTTTACAGCTTGTGGCGTACAAGACATTTACTAGGCTGGACGCCACCGTGAATACGAGTAAAATAACCATATTAACAGTGTAAACCACAACCAAACAATCAACCAATCTCTTCATATATTGTTTAAGACTCCTTTAATGATTTTAACGAATAAAACACAAATTCATTTACGTTAATGTAACATAGAGTAGCCCAGGAGTTTGTGTTTTATTCATTTAATAAATCTCTTACTTGGACTCAGACATATTGTATATTTAGCACATATGTATATAAATATATGTATTGTTTCGCCAAAACAACCTTTCATAATTATTATTACACTTCACATTGCTTTTTTAAATACAGACATATATTGATTACGGTCTGATGGATTATACCGATTTACAATATCGGCTACCCGTTTATGTCATTTTGTCTATCTAACTAAAGCATTATCTATTTTGGTAGCAATAGCTAAGACCCTAATTACAATTGCAAGCGATTATTTATAATACTGCTACGATTGTACTGTGAAACGATAAAAGGCTTACCCGGGACAATCGCCCTTTTCGCTTAGTTTGAACAGACGTGTTTGAATTGGATGCACACTCTATTGGATCCTGGCTATCATCTTCAGTGATCATGTTTGGATCCTGGTTGGATAGGCTATCATCCTCCGCCAGTATGTATGGATCTGGGCTGGATTGGCCATCGTCCTCCACGATCATGTATGGATCTGGGCTGGATTGGCTATCACCCTCCGTTATCCTGTAGGGGCTACCATCGTCCACGATCCTGTACACGTCCTCGCAGTTTCCCAAATCTTCAACTCCTAAATCACTTTCTATTGGTCAAATAAATATAAGCTTAACAATCGTCCCCCAAGGTATGTGACATGGAGGTCAACATTGATTGATTGGTGCTGAGTGCCATGCTTAAGAATGAAGGCAGTGTACTTCCAAAGAGAGAACGGCAACCCAAACATAATGTGAAGTGAACGTTGTGTTGGAAAATAAATCTTCCTCTACATCTGACAAGATCCATATACATGTAGGCTACTTCAATTGTACTATTGTTATTAATCAGAGGGCTGGTAGACGATTTTCTTAACCAAGCCATGAACTCAAAGAAGATGATATATGTTAAAGATGTTTCAATCTTTGAAATATCCGTTGTATGAAATGGCCACAGCCAAAGCCATTTGCAATATTCATTGTGTTATGAGTTCTAGTTGAAACCTTTATGGTATTAAATTCATAAGCCTTCTTAACTTTCATGAAACTTTAAAATCCGTATACCTAACCATTTTTTTTTTCTTAAACAAAAGAACAACTTACCACAGAAACCAGTGTACCAGATGGTACAAGACTCCCTCAAACTATCTATGTGGAATTGTAACCCCTGTTCTTGCTGATAGCTGTCAGGATTGAGTTCATTCCCTTGTACACCTAAATCTTTCAAAAAGATGTTAAGGTCGGGTTCCAAGCTCTGTACCTCTGCAGCTAACTTTTCCGGAAATGTGTCCAGGTCAGGTATGAAGCATGGTCCTTGTACACCTAACCTTTCCGGAAAGATGTCAAGGTCGGGTTCCAAACCCCGTCCTTCTACAGTTAACTCTTCCGGAAAGGTGTCAAGGCCAGGCTGCAAGCCCAAACCCGCTACAGCTAATTCATCTGGATATGTGTTACAATCAGGTTTTAAGTCCGATCCCTCTACAGCGGCCTCTTCTGGAAATGCGTCAAGGTCGGGTTTGAAGTGCAGACTTTCTCTGGCTGGGTGTTCATCCTGCAATGGACTATAAATTTAACGGTGACACTTACGATTGTTAATGGCATATTAAACAACCGCCCAAATTAGCTCAATACATAAAACAACTGCTTCTCTTTGTCTAAGATTCAGGATTTGTCTTATACTCCACCTTGCACAGCATGAATGACTTGTTTAGTGGCTGCATGTAGAATATCAGCAACGAAAACGTTGTACATGAAATAATATTTCATCCATTTGAGATGGACGTATACAATTAATAAAAAAATGAACATTTAATCCATTCTATCTAAAGCGTAAAAGATTAATATGTTGTTAAATTTATTGAACTCAACAAACTTAAAGAGGAAATAAGCCCATTTGAAGGTAACTATGTAGGTGTGTACTAACATTCCTGCTCTGATCCAGTGTGTCATCTGTGTGGCAGTTCGTGTTAGACTTATCAGACGAGATATCCACTTCTCTGACAGTCTCCTGTGATGTTTCAGCGAATATCGTATCCATCTAGAGTAAAATAAGAAATGCATAATAGACACGCAAACAAAAAATTATATATAAAAATATCATTCTACGAAGGCCGGTCACATTAGTTAAATGAATAGGAGAGATTTGAATCTTGAGTATACCTGTTCAACATCACCATGCGACCAGAGAAGATCTACGAAACTGACGTCATCCTATTGTTTATATCGAATATAACGCTGGTATTGTGACGTCATAATATGGCTATTATCTATGATGACGCTTGTATTGTGACGTCATCCTATTGTTATTATCTATGATAACGCTCGTATGATGCTGTCATTGTGATAATACTCGGAGTCGTATTGTAACGTCGTCATATCGATGATTATCTATATATAAATAACCTTCGTATTGTGACGTCATAATATTGTTTATATACATGAAAACGCTTATATTTAGACGTTTCGGTAATTCCTTGTTGTTTCGTGTCAAAATTTATTGTAATTTTTTTTTTATAACTCTGGTTTTATCAGAATAACCAAAAGTCCTTTACGTAATTACGGTATTTTATTATGTGAATAACGATAACTATTAGATTATATAGGGAAGATATATCTTATTTCCAAGTGACTCTATTTGCCATGCATAGACCGTAATTTTAACGCAGCGCGACCGCCAGATGAAAACCATTTTGAAAACGACCGCTTGGGTGAAATGTTGGTGCTTTGGTTGAAATATATATTTCCTTCCTTATCGATAGCAAAAGAAAAATAAAGAATTGGCTAACGCATGTCAAGATGTGCAATTCGATAATGTAAAAGATCTTATGTAAACAGTGGTTCGTCTTCAGCAGCAATGGATCTCATACATTTTACACTCGTTCAAAATCAAAGTTGCAGTGACAATCTATAGATCTATGGTTCTCCACGAGGCAAGATCCACCCGTCAGTTAAAAATGACGTTTACGTCAAGCAGGGCGGCATCAAACACGCCACTTGTTTTACGCCGTGCTTAAGTGTATTTCACTTTTATGACGGAGGTGTATTCCAACAATAATTGACACTAGCACAACCAAGATAGGAAGCGTTTACATTATGTTGAAAAGTAAATCTTCCTGACGTAAGGCATTGGATTGTGATTAAGATATTCAGGAAGTCTATATCTGGTATCTTAACTCCACGGAGGTCTTGATGTTCAGTGTAAAAACATGAATCTTTATGGGCGCGGTGTCATTTCTATACGCAGTCCCCGGCCATTGTGATGTGATTGAGTGGTATACAGTATATCGGTGGAAGGAATCACAATAGCATTGAAGATGTTGAAGATATCAGGTGGACTCGTCGGAATTTTCTCTGTGTCAGACAGGGTCGATCGCGGTAATATCGCTTCCTTCTCTTTATCGAGCCTGGATAATGCATTGGCGGGTTGATTCACAGGGTACTGTACTGTATGCGTTACGTCACTATGTGGTAAGTCATGTCCCTTGCTGGTGGCGGCGTGTTGCAACGCTTCCAATACCCGAGGTTCCACCAACGCCATCTTTTTTACCGAGGTCATCCTCCTGTGGGTTGAAGCTAATCGTGGGCGTTGGATGGCGTTTTCCGGTCAACAGCGAACCCACGAGACTTATGATAGGTGTCGCTAGAGCGCCGAGTAAAAATCCTCCACGTTGAACTACGGCTCGTTTCCGTTTCAGACTGACGGCTTTGTTCACCATGAGACGAAGCTGTGTTTTGTACGGTTGCAATCTAGCCTTCTGACGTTGCGTAAGAGGGACGTTCCCCTGTAAGGTGTTTTTAGCACACTCACACAAACACGTCAAGACACGGTTATCACTCCCACGGATCAGAGCACGAGCAACCTCAGGCGGGGCTGTGACCAAGACGCGTAACGTCGGTAAGTTTTTCTTCAGGCGAGAAGACATTCTAGCCATCCATCCATTCACCAGGTAGGGGCGTTGAATATTGAACCGTGGGGTGGTTTGACGTTGGCTTTTTATACCTTCCACATGTACACATACTGCACGTTCCCAGTGACAACGTCTGTGCGTGAACGGAGATGATCGAGCGTGGTTTGCTTCAAGTCAATCAGTAAATACACGTGGGGTTCCCGTGTTGCGTCCTCAAAACTCTCTCGCACAAATGCTGTATGCCCCAGGTACATCTGTTTGGCGATGTGGTTGATTTGTGAGGCATCCCTGGGATTTTAAGCTGATTGCGCGCTTAAGCTGATTGTGCGATGGTATTTTCCCTTATGAAACAAGTTTTGAACCAGGTACACGACACTCACATCCCGATGATGACTTCCCTTGGTAAACAGCGCCGTCACACAGTCATTGGCGTCGGCCATGAGATCGTGGACGATTACGACCGTCTTCACGCTGGGGTTAAACAGCGTTCGATCAGGCAAGCCTTCGTGAAATTCTACCGTGGGCATCGTGTCGTAGAGCGGCTGCCATTCCCCGTAACACCACACGGGGAACCGGGGGCGGGGTGAATCAGCCTGGCCGCGTGTTGGATCAGACCTCGGGTGAAGAACGACTTGCCTCTCCCCGTCGCGCCAGCGATGAGGGCTGTGAACGGATGTTGAAAACGTGTATCCACGGAAGGGTGTTAGTGAGGTTAGGACAATCGGGCTTCGTCGATAGCGTGCTTCTCTCGGTGGTGGAGTCGGTGTTGACGGTGACAGTACTGCCCTGATAGGGGTATCGATGCTGTCGGTGGTGAAGTTGGTGTCAGGGATGACGATCCTGACCGTGGTGTTTGTTAGGTGAGTATACCTGTTTCGTTCGATCACGGCGTTGTCTACTAAAGGTTGAGGTCGACTGTGCTCTTTGGAAGTCTGGTCGATACGCTCGAGAGGGTTGTGGTGTGTTCAGTTGTAGGGATATCGAGCTGCGTCAAGCAGGGCCGCGTCTAGACTGAGAAAAGCCGCCCATAGCTCTAGCGTGAGCAGGGTGATGCACACCACACCGACACGTTGTTTGAGGGTTTTGTTGTTAGTCCACCATGGATGTCGGTCCATACCTTGTCGTTATCACGAGGTCTTCCATCGAGGGTTGTCCATCGACTAACCTTGGTGCACGGATGGAGTGTTTAAATAGGTCTGAAAGCCGTTGCAGGAATCCACGAATTGAAACTTGCCCAACCACTTGACCAAATGGAAGGTTTTACCACGGCGTTTTTCCGTCTTCAGTATATTTTCTACCTGTTAGTAATCCTCGGGTATGGTAGTGACGTCTTGTTAGTTAGCCTCGTAAAACGTACCAGCCAACACCTCACCGTTCAAGTCTTCTAACGTATACACGACCAAGCGTCGAGAGTGGCGTTGTTTAATTCGAAAGAGTTCTGTACTCCAATTCGGTAAATAGGCCTTTTCGAACAATCCTTTAAATTTGCTGATACGGACTCGATTCCCCACCTGAAACCGAGCTCGCTTCAGGGGTGTAGTGCTTGGTCCATACAAGCGCTGGCGGACCTGGACCGGTGCTTGTCCAATACTGCGGAGATAAGTCTTGTTGTACCCTTCCACCAAGTCCTGTACGACATCGATGTAGCGTCGAGCATTGCTCGCTATAAAATACTTGTACATCCGTCCTTCGACCACCGAGGGTTTCGTTTTATTCCAGGTGTGGAAATACAAGTCGTGACGTTGTTGTAAAAACTGTTTAAATCCATTGTTGAGATACTCCGTCCCTTTGTCCGTTTGTGAATACAGCGGTTGACACCCCGTGGCAGAGATAGATTAAAAGGCGTCGATCAGCTGAGCCCCCGTTTCGGTTCGAATCGGGACGACCCAAGTGTATGTAGAGAAGATGTCGATACAGGTGAGAAGATAGCGGTAGCCATAGTTCTGTTTGGCAAAGCTTTGCATGTCCACCAAATCCGCTTGCCATTGACTGTCGATATCACCGACGATCACCCGATGCCGGAGGTCTGGGAACCCCTGGATGCTCAGAAATGCGTTCGTTGCTGTTTTCAGCATTTTAAAAGGCTACCTAAGCCTACCTTATACAACTGTATTCCATCCTTTAAACTTATTTTTTAGGATTTTTTTTTAAATAGAAATTTTGAAAAGTTTATTCAGAAAGTCAAACCTATACTGATATATGTACTATTAATCTAATTTTATTGTACTTCATGATTTTAGCTAAATAACATCGTTTCCACTTATGATTGAGTGATGATTTTCACAAACTACATTAAACTTACAACTCGAATAAAAGATACACTGGGATACATGGTGATTCAATATTTCAGTTTATTTTAGAACCATTGTCAAGAATCTTGACAATCGTTTTAAAATAAACCTGCGCCGATGTTTTGTATCCATGTGTATCTTTTATTGGAGTTGTAAGTTTATCAGTACTCTATTTTAACTGAATTTGACAGCTTTTAGATTATTTTGTTCATATAATGCATGTTTTTCAAATATCTCAGATACTGGGCATGGGAAAAAAACTGAACTTTTAGATTTGGCTATTACTAACTCACTGGGTAAAGTATGTTATGGACACTATGCAGGGTACAGTGATCAGGGGTTCTGATAGAGTCATTGTTCTGTGTCAGTATTACTTTTTTCTACTATGTATCTGTTTATAAGGATAGAGAGTTCAGCAGTGCAGAATAAAATTTTTGGGTTTGTTTCATTTATAGGCATTTACTTGTCCAGTTAAGTAATTTGTTGTGTTGTTGGACACTTGAATAAAAGGGGGGAAAAAGAAACATGTGGACTTCGTAGACCTATATCGAAATGAAGACAATTTTTTTTGATCGATTTTACATGTATATGCATTTTACCTAAAGACCGTGCAACAAACGTAACTTGCCAAACAGACAGTAAATTACTCAAAGGAAAATCTGTTCATTGTGAGGACCTGCAGTCATTACAAATGTTATCAGTGGGTGAATTTTCAATCAAACTTACAATGGTATTGTTTTTCCAAGTGTTTTTTTTATTTATTTTTTTTTTATCCAGTCCCTAAAATACTTTCGTTTTCACAGTCTTGTGATTTTGTGTGCATTGAGGTTGCAGCATGGTCTTCCAGTGTACTGACACGGACATTTTGACAACCCTCAACGAAATTACATGTAGGACAGTAATTACGTGACTAACTTAGCTTTGAGTTCCATTTAATGCATAGCTTACATCTTAATTTATTTTCATCAACTTCTAGCTATGCAATTTGCTCCTTCCACTTTATAATCTTTTGTTCGCGCGGAAATTTCCTGTTGGCCATATCGAAAGCGTCTGTAGCAACCAAGGAGTGCAATTACTGTACAAAGCGCACGCTAAATCAAATTTAAATAATTGCGTTGAAATAACCATATAATGTTTTACTTTCGATCAAAATGTTTAACTTCTTTAACGTATGGCAGCGGGTTTTGCGTTATTGAATTCATTTAACATTGTTTTTAATGCCGTTTATGAAACTTTGCCGTTGTATAAATGCTTTATAGAGTATGCTCTCCGCGTATTCGGGACAACGCAGAATGAAATGACAAAACTGATAAACAGCTTGAATTGTCCGCATGCAAGGATCGCCACGTGGTTCAATATCGCCTAGAGGGATACGGCAATTGAGCAATGCAATGCACTCGCAGTCGGGAATCCAACACAGCGAAAAGCGCCTTTGCAAAAAATGACCGATAAAACCGGCCGCAGAGGCAAATATAAATGACAGATAAACAATCTTCCGATGAAACGAACTAATATAAAGCAATATTTTGGACCACAACTAAATTTGCTGCAAATGTCATTACAGAAATAGCGGACTACTTTGGTTTTCCAATAAATAGCTTGCACAAAAAAAAAAAAAATAAAAAAAATTACCATAGCATTTTGACCGGACATGTCCGATGTCCGGCCGTTATTTCGACCCCTATTGGCCTTTCAACCACGCCGCCACCTGAGCTTTCAACACGTTGACGTCCTCATCAAGCACCGCCTGCCATAAGCCGTTTACTCTGCTGTAGGCCGTTGACTTGGTCGTTGACGGGGTCGTTGACAAGGTCGTCGACGGGTTCTTTCGTGGTCGTCTTCCCCTCGTCTGCCTACCCATACTATTCGTGTGGATCGTGTGATAAGCGTGCTCAAACTTCTTGTATTAGGAGGAACGACTCAAATAACCAGCGACAACACACATCAGACACCCCAAGACACCGAGCCCCACTAGCGGTGTCACCATTCACCGTATCGTGGTTCGAGACAAGTTTTCAATCGTTGGTAACACGGTGTGTTCGTAAGGCACCAGGATGTTGAGCTTGATCAAATACGTCGTCGGTGAATTGTTTCAACACGAGTAAACGTCCTAAATTAACCCGTCCATCTTCAAACATCGTCAAAACAATGCTTTTGTAGGCTCGTAAATCCTGTAACGAGGCCACCATATGCGCCCAATGAAGTTTAACATCCGGCATGACATCGCAAGAGTTGACTGCATACAGAACCTCACGCGTCAGAATCACAGCTGATATACTCTTGAAACGGCCGAATCGTAGGGATTAAGCGTGTCAATAGTACTGACCGTTTCTGTATGGCTGATGTCGTCAAGACAGGAGAATATCGGATAGTTTGTTCACGTAGAACATCACGTTAGTCACATGTTTCACAAACCATTTTGAATTAGGGCGTTGTAGACGACCCCAGGTGATCGGATCGTGCGTCTTGTAGGCCGTGTTCTGCTTCAAAAGCGCTGTCAACGTCGCCCTGTTTTGTATTAAATGTAGGGTGGGTAACACTCGGGCGTTGCTGATGCTGGGGTAGTAAAACCTCACCAGGTTGGTCTCACGATGCCGTAATATCAGGCCGTAGGAGAAGTTTAATTTAAGCGCCGACACCTGGTCTTTGCAAATGGCTAGTAGAAAATGATCTACGTTAAGGAGTGGTTCTCCCGGATACGCAAACAGTGTAGCCTGCTGGAGAGTCAAGGGTCGGGTAAAGGATCTGATGTTAGGCTTGACATAGATTGTGTGGGTTGGGGTGGTGAGCTCACGGGTTGCTTTGATACGTCGTGGTGTGGTGTCATGATACCAGCTTCAGTGTGCTGGTAGGGTGCCTCCATGATGGTGTCAGTGACATGTCCTGTTTGAATATCGTGTTGGTTGGTTGTAGTGACCTCTGCGGTTGAAGATGGTCGTTTGGGGGTCCGACTGACACACCCAACAACACATTATCACCCTCTTGAAGTATCGGAGCACGCCGTGAAGCAGGTCGTTCCCGACGGACTAAGCGGCGGTGATGTGTCAGATTAGAACGTCTGTTGAAAGCGCGCCAATAATTCCTGCATTCGAAATGTAATCGCCTGGCTTCTTGTTGTCTTTCTTTTCCTCCTGTTTCTATAGATGGCTGGGGGTGGGGCTTCTGTTCTCTTTGATGACGAATCAAATTTCTCTTAGCCGTAAATTTCGCTTGGCAACTTTCGCAAGTGAACATGGTCAGCACTCTCTCGATCACGTGTTCAAAAGACATGCACGCTGTGCAGATCTCTTTTATAGCAGTACGTCGATCTTAGAACGAGGATAGTGGATCTGGTTTGGTGACACATACAAAGGTCACTGAGTACACGCCGCACTCCATGGCCTCCGCAGCCATCATCTGCCAACCATTCTTTATTCAGCAGTTCGGTGTTTCACAACCCTTTTTTTGCGTTGGGTTCAGGTGCATGGCCGACGGGGTCCGTCACGATGCCACTCGGCTAGTCTATCGCGGTCTCGTATTGGCGACTGGGCAGGGTGGAGGTCTGGTATGACGAGGGTCATGGCCCATGTGGCAAAACCTCTTTCGAAAGACTGGGCAAATGGCTGCTCTCTCTAAACGTCGAAGGTCAGTAGTAGAGGAAGAGCAGCAGGGTTATCATTTATTAGTACATAATAAGGAACGTTTGTGCGTTA
>JAVFBW010161460.1:0-11626 GCA_034783835.1 Mopalia ciliata
TCAGATCGGGCCAATCTGACCGCCCGTCTAGGAGAATATTGAGCCAAAGTGAAGTGTTGGAGCAACATGGCTATGTGACACTCTTTTGCCAGAGAAATTACCCCTCAGTCACCAGGATCTCATTCTCCTCCGACACGGACGCAACCCACGGCCAACAGGCTGCCTATTTCTTGCCTCTTGCGATCGACCGAGGAAGCCGTGGGAGTATTCTGCAGGGTCTGCTGGTGTTAAACGGCCCACCCGCTCCCCCTCGGGGTCTTTGGGCCAGTTTGTCTATGGTTTGTACCCAGTCTAATCACCTACTCATAATGGTCTGGGGATACTGCGATTTAATGCAAATAACTGTGTTGTTTAAAGTTTTTATTAACCTACTACCTATTATACTACCATAAATTAATACTGCCATTTGAACTTTCTGTGAGATTTTACGTGTCAGACTCGACTTTAAATCGCCCAGTAGCTTTGTTAAAAATACGGATAATGTGATTCGGGTTTTAAAGTGGAAAGAATGGTGCTTGTAATGCGTATTAGTTGAATCTGCTACGACCAGGCGATTTACTTTGGTCATTGGTCGCATCCTAATAAATAATGATAGTCACGTCCCTTCAATGCGCAATCCAAAAATCGGAAGTCTTCTCGATGCCCTTGATTTTTTTTTTTTTTTAATATCAACATCTTATTGCATTTCATTTACTTACTTCTGGCGCTAATTTTGATGATATCCAGTATTCTTTTCATAGCTTCATCGTCTAAACCTTCGTCAAACTTGAACCAAGTAGGGATGATAACTCCCATGCGGCTTAGCAGAGTAACCGTTTCTCGGCTAGCATATTCACATAAACTGGTAGAGCGGGACAAAATCAGGACACGTTTCCAGCCAAAGTACGACACGACTTCCTGAGCCATTTTTCCAATCTTGTTAGTGGGTGGCATAAACCTTAAAAGGGTAGGGTAAGTGGTTCTGTCTCCGAGACGTGGGTCCAGAGACCCCTGTGACAATACTGGCAAGTTCCAAAAGGACATCAGGTAGCAGGTATTCACCAACACTTTCAAATACAGCAAGAAAACAACATGTACAGTATAATGCTATCCTCCAATGTGTTCAGTTATACTCAACACCTCATTTTATCTTCATTATTTTGTATCAAGATTTTGTTTTTTTGCTTGACTAGAGTTAAATGTAGTATTTTAGGTAATCACACGACCGTGTACCAGCCCAGTTGGTTGGGAATGTATTCATTTGTTACTATTTAAAAGATAAGCAAAATATAATCTAATTTTAACTTCATTATTTTCACTAAATATTTAATTTGATAAAGGTTAAATGTCGTACTTAAGGTAATTTCACTCACATGGCGGCGCGCCACCCCAATAGGCGAAGGACATGTATTATTAGTGCTATTTAAAAGATAAGCAAATAATAACCTAATTTTAACTTCATTATATTTTATTTGTTTGATTGATAAAGCTTAAATAAGTTTGCTGCAAAAACTTAAGTAACAACAGAAGGCGCTACGATAGCTTTGGCAGTATATCAAAGAACTTGTCCAAAATAAAAAAAACTGCGTCCTCTGATTATCTTCCTAGTTACTGTCCTGTCTTGCGATTGCCCAGTGTTGCCATGAGTGACAAAATATAAATTACGGCGTAAAACCTAAATGAAATAAATACTCTGCAGGCTAATCCTAAAGCTAAAATCAGATCAACTTTAAAAACACATAGTGTTTGTTAGTATAATTAGCTTCCTTCATCCCAATCCAATCTGATTTGAATTATCGCAGTTAACTTTCACTTCGTCACTTATGCCTAAGTCACATTTGTCTCAGCGGCCGTGGGGTCTCAGGTATATGACCAATAGCAATTAAATGGCCGCCGTATCCTATCTGTAGAGGAAATGTTACTTAGGCATACGTGCATGAGATGTAGCCTACCTACTCACATAACCAAAGGAAAAATTATACTTAACTGATCAAAGATTTGTCAAAGGAGAACAAATCTCAACGACCATATTTCAACTGACAGATCATGTATAACCTAGGTTTACCTGGCGAAGATCCCACACCTATAAAACCGTCGACTTCTGCCTTCTCATATAAGTCGATCACGTGACCCATGGAGACTTTAGGATTAAACTGGTCATCTCGGAACAAAATCCTGAAAAGTATATTAATTAACTGATTCAATTACTGATTTATTCATTTACTGATTTTCTGCTTGGTTAGTTGGCTGGTAGATTAATTTATTGAATGATTGGTTGGTTGGTTTGGAAGACTTTTTTTCTAGGTTTTTCTACCGCTGTTAAGGGATTTATAGCAGCGTCAGGAGATCATCTAAGTTTTATCTGTAAGTCTCATGAAAAAACTGCTCTCTTACACAACCTGCAGAGTGTCCCAGTTTATTTTAACACATACATATAGCAGATTTGTGCCCTGTAAACCAGCATCATAGCTGCAAATCAAACGTTAATAAGCTGCGGGTCACGTGGCCTGGTGACCCTAGGAAAAGGGTAGACATTTAATTGTCAGCTAATGTAGTTAACATTAAAAAATTATATAAATAATAAAAGATTCCAGAACTTTACATATGGTTGTAAATTTTACTAATCGTATAAGAACAGGGTTCTTTCATCTTTTAGGTTAGGCATCTGGTAATATTCCGTACATGTATATACTGATCCTTAAAGCAAGGACATATAAACCGATACGTTTTAGTTCTCGAACTGTTCTTTAGGCAATATTTGATCCATATTACCCAGTATATGGCAATCTGGTAAAAAACTTTTGGAATCGAAAAGTTTCTTATTCAATGTTATTCCTTTCTTATAGGTAAAGGTAGATATTAGTTTAGAGACTATGTTGAGGATAGCCATACCATGTTAATACATTTACCCCCCTCTGTGAACAATTTAGTGCTACTGTTATGAAATGAATTTCAGAATAGTTTTTATTTTCTGACAGTTTACTTTTTGTAAGTGAAAAAGTTATATTACATTCATTCAAATCTGAAAGTCACGTGGGGTGACATGAGCATGGTCACAACCGCTTGTTGCTTAGTAGCTGTAAAGTTGTCAATCAAATACCATAATCAATGGTATGTTTCTTTAGTCCCTACTTAGCTTGACCAATCAAAATTAGTCCTTTAAACAGACGTTTTCGGAAGCGCTGAAAAAGAATAGAACTAGAAGAGAACGGGAGAGTACTAAAGAAAGTGAATCGCTATGGATATAGCCAGGGTTTTCGAAAAAGGTTTATAAATTAGGGATAGGTTGAAATCGACATACATCGAAATCTGAGGTAAGTACAAATTGAATTCTTTATTTTTAACTTGAACTATTAGGACAATTCAACCCTACCAGGTTAAAGGTTATATGTGGGCTCATTAATTGTAAATTAGTGTTTGATTGATTTAAATACGGGACCGATTGCCTTCCTTTTATATTGTCTAAGTAAAGATTTAAGCGAACAATTTTTTGTCATCCACATTTAAGCCAAGATTTTTTTGTCTGCCATAATTTTCAACAAGGCGAAAAAGCATACCAGGACTATGAACACAGGTATCCAAAAGATTTACGGTAAAAAAACACGGCATTTAGATAGCTGTTTCCTGTTAAAAAAATCGAAATACTGAATTATATTCATGTTATGCGGGAGGATTTAACTATGCGTGTATTGAGCCTTTGCTAAATGACTATAAGATTCACGGAAATTATTTTTTAATTGACCCATTGATTGATTGATTGATTCTTTGGATGATTTATTGATTGTGTTTTCACGGTATTTTACGTATATGGCTGCAGTGTATTGCAACAAAAAATTGACGCTAGCATAGCCCTTACATCTGTAGTGTTTTGACAAAGTGGGAAAGGTAATCTTCTCCAAGTGCTTAAAGCTATTAATCATCGGATATATAGAAACCCGTTCTTCGTACCCTCTGATAAAAGCATGCCAGTTTCTCAAAGTTTGACAGAACAGGGTTTACTTTAAAACATCCAGTTAAAATCTTCTACTAACTGTTTCCAGTCTCAATCTTCATACGTACTATGACTTCATTCGTATTCTCGCGAGAGTATCTATAGTGGGCGAGACTAAGACAACTCTGGCACGCTATGCCGCTTGGCCAATTTCCGACAATATTTTGGGTGACGTATGCCACAGACCAGCGAATAAAAGCAGTGCAAAACAAGATGGCCCGGGTGTATCTTTGAGTCAATGTATCGACCTAGTAAGTAGAATTGATTATGTTTTAGAATGACTAGGACTAGTTACCGACAAAGTTGTTTGTCAGGCAGCCAATTAAGCGGCTGTGGCCTTATATACGACACTAACAACTGCAGTCATGAGCGATCCATCACTAGAACGCCGTGACGCCGATCGTTCTCTAGCGGAACATCTTCACAAAACCTTATTTTCAAACAATTTAATATGTGAATGAACTTTTAAGACCAAACACTTTTGTATTCTTAATGCAGAACATAATTATTTTACGTGTTGCAATCCAAGCTTGTGGTTAACGTGAAAACCAAGACGACCACTAGTACTGTTGAAGACAAAGTGGTTGATTTCACTGTCAATGTAAGCTAATATAACTTTGTGAAACGAGTCCCAGAATTGGGAGATAATAACAGTTCTATTATAACATATCTCATGATTCGCGTTGGTATACATTGACAGAACGGCAAATGCTTGAAATACATACTTGATGGTGTTATTTCCCAGCAAGCCGTCAGCTCGCGCTCGGTCCAAGGCCATAAATGGTACAGCGCCCCCTGTATAGAAGCCCATGTTAGGGTGGGTCATATTGGCCATAAAACCCAGACGAAACTCTGCACCAAAACAGTAACTAGCCGCCAAAAACGCCACTGCTGCTTTATAAAGGTCTCTCAGTCCTCCCATCATATGCCTGTCTATTAATTGAACTTTATATTTTAATTTAAGCATAATACAGTGATTATATTTTAACACAGTCTAACAAGCAGATCCTCTTAAGAGACCATCATAGAGGGGATTGTTTTAAATCCAATTATTAGTGTTACTGAAGATATGTGTTCTGAAGATATGTTAACAGAAAATAAACTTTTACGAAAACAGGATCTCAAACTCAGAATGTGCTTGTGATCGGATTGTAGTTTTAGCGAAAATTTATTGTCGGAAAATATAGGCCGTTGGGGGAGAAGTATGTCTTGGGTGCTGTTATGCTTTTAGCATCTGCAAAAGAGTTCCACTGTATGCAAAATAAAGTCGTTTATTGGACATATTTAAAAAAGAAATTCACATATGTGAAAAAGAATTCCATATATGTATAATAAAGATAGAATATGCATATCGGATATCCAACCATACAACTGGTCCTTCTTTCAAATGTATGGGCCTGAAATTTAACAACCTCGGAAATACGGAGATTATTTTTGACCCAAGTTTTGTGTTTTCCGAATCATTGAAATTACAATTTGACTTTCTGTGTTATTCGTGTTAACATTTCCAACATAATATTCTGAGTTGAGAAACTTAGTTTTAAAGGCTACAAAACTTTCCCAGCATAAATACCGAGCACTATAATGGCCTGTTTGGTTATACATGTATTTTAGGTATGTTGGGCCAAGTGCGTCAAAAGTCGACACTATATGACGTGAGTGTGTAAAAGTGACTAAGTGTTAAACCAGCCAATGAAATCGTCTCATTTCAAAGAAGAAATTTTTATAAATTTTTTGAATCACGTTTAATTTTTTGTGTCACGCCAGTTTATGTTATCGTACGTGAGCTTGGTCAAAATACATGCATCAGAAATTTTCGGTGATATCTGTTGTTCCAAATGACGTGTTCTCCAATTATATGACGTGTAAGATTAGATTTTCATCCAATAACACACCGCAAATGTCATATAACGAGTTTGTCTTGTAAGAAAAGTATACAGAAAACGTGATGAAGATCAACCGGAACATATCGTTCACAGGGCTGGAGTAATTACCTTTCTTCACATTATACGCTCACTGCAGGTATCACTTCTCGTTGTTTATAAAAAATCGATACCTGACGTGTTACATGAAAAAAAAAACTAATCTAAAACGTCAAATAATTTGAGGTCATGTCATTTCGAACAACATACACGAGGAAAACTTTCTGACGCGTGCTTTTTGACAAAAGATCAGGTTAGATAACAAAAGTTGACCTGAGGCAAAAACTCTGACGTGGTGTTCTATAAACTGAGGCAGTCTAATTGGCTCGTTAAACACTTAGTCATGATTACGTCATGAAGTGTCGACTTAATATGTACTTGACCCACCGCACATGAGGTCCATGGTTGGTTCATGTCATGGTTCTTGCTTGGCCACACCTTTATAGTGGCTTGTGTGGGTCCCGTCGTATATGTGGGTATCGCGGGGGTTTGCCTTCGTTGTCTTCTGGTCTTCCATCATATTATAACGGTATAATAAATGGAGGATCCGTCGTCATACAAGCAATATACTCGTGAGTATGGTGTTGAACACCAATCAAACAAAACCAATGATCAGTTATTGTTGAAAAGATAATCTGTGATCTCCAAAGTCATGTAATGTAAGGTAATAAGCATCAAGAAGACAGTTATAAAACAGTCCAAAGTTTTGAAACGTTGATTTTCAGTTTCTTCAAAATCGACATCCTTCATCTTTATATATCTATATATATATAATTTGTCAAAAAAGAAACATATAGGTTGAATGTCAGAAATAAGTGTTGTTTTTTTTTTTAAATTATCGTTTGTTGTTTACAATGGAAATGGACGAATAATTTGTTTGTCTTTTAGAAAGTGAAGTTTAAAAGTATTTTCGTTATTTTGGGATAACACTTTCTTAGTTTGAACAGATTCTAGTTCGAACAATTTTGCAGGTTGAAACGCGTCCGGGAATAGAACCCACGACCATGGATGATTATGTTTCTCAATACTTCTGGAATGGCCAATTACATTGATCAATAAATAACACAAGTTGGGGCGCGTTTCTTAATTTTGTGTTTAATAAGCGACATGAAATATTCAGATTTTGACTTGGGGAAAATACTGGGGTGGTGATGGAAATTGCATTGGATTATTCGCCTCCAGTTAGATGAATCGCAGTCGGAAGTTATACGGCGCATGAACGTCACATAGACCACTTTTTCTCGTCTTTAGGACCGGTTTCAGCGAGCCCAATCTGCACAAGATCTGCCTCACAAGATCGCTGCATCCGGGTCCATCATTTGCGTCACCGAACTATCACAGCAACGAACACTGCTTGACAAGTATCTGGTTTGAGACGGGTGTCTGCACAAACCATAGGTAACCGACTTCGAGAAGCTGGTTTACGGGCAAGGAGACCATATGTTGGCCCCGTTCTGCAACGCCAACATTGAGTATTACGCGTTCGCAGGTGTACGAATATACAGGGCTTGAACACGAGAAACTGGCGGTGATTATGATCCGGCGACGAGTCACGTTTCCTTTTACAGAGACATGATGGACGACAACGCCTATACAGGGGCCGCAATGCCCCCTCACATGTTTCCCATTATGGATTGACAAAAAGACCCCTTCCGCAAGACTGCTAGGCCACATACGACACGTTAACAGTAGAATACCTAGAAGATGAGAACATTAATATGTTGCCATGGCCATGAAGATCGCAAGATCTCATTCCAGTTGAGCATCTTTGGGACAAACTGAACAGACGTTTACTCCAGAGTAACCAAGCGCCTCAAACGTTTCCGGAACTGTCCCATGTACTGCATGGCGAATGGGTAAGGATTCCACGTACCCGGATTCAAAAACTCATTCAGTCTATGCCAAGGAGGTGTCGCGCAGTGATTGCAGCTCACAGTGGCCACACAAGGTGCTGACTTCAGCACCATTATGGTGCGATTTTCAGCTGCCGTTGGTCCACAGCGAGAACATAACCACATACTTGTACCAACTTTAACTATGCTAACCTAACATAATTATTTAGCACTTAAGAAGTTCATACTATTTCTGCTGACTTATCGGGAGACATTTGTTTAAACTAAATCCCCTGTTTTTCCGTTACATTATAACTACTTACCTTACAAGGATCTATTTGTTCAACCAGTGTTCTTGGCCCTTCGCGAAGATAGATATGGAAACTGGTTACATGTACCGTTTTGCTATACAAGAGCCTCAGGTAAAGTGCCAGTTTTTATTGAAGAGTATAAATAAATGGCTTACAGACTAACTTAAGTCGAAAACTCATGTGATCTAGAAATCTAATAGCACTGTGAATTACAGATTAGGTCGATCACGTGCTGACATTCTACTAATGGCAACTTTAACTAACATCTAAAGACAACTAGGAGTACAATCCCTATGGAAACAACACCCAAAACATTCACCTGTAACTCGATGTATCTCTATAAAATAACTGGATTTCACCTATACAACAGTATACAAGTATACAACACCATCCAAAAATCAATAATAAAGGCGATTCATTTCAGTCCAAATAGCTGATTTGCTGGGATTTTAGCGAAGGATCTTGTTTGATACAGTCTAATAGAAGTAATCTATATCCGCTTCCTACATCTCTTCATCCTAAATTAAGCCAATCAGAAATAAACCCTGAAGCCGATCACCCAGTTTATCATCGATTGCACGCAAATTAACGACCTTACTGTACTTGGTTATGCGTGGTATACCCGTTAGGGTACTGTGGCGTTTAAGCGTTCAACATTTGTTTTTATTTAAGTTCATTAAGTTCACATTTGATATCAATACCAGAATAAAAATATATTTGAATCTGAAGAGCATTAATTTAAATGATAAAATTTGACTATAAATGATAACAAACAGTGTTTGCTGCAAAATTAAACAAACCGACTTATTGATGTTAATAGATTCACTGCAGCTCTTGCAAATTTTATAGTGAAATCTGTGTTACCTGCATTTCACACTATATACATGAAGGGATGGTAAAAATGTACAGGTTAGGAAAGATCGGAATTGTACACATATTATTTGATTGTTTATTTGTTGATTGTGGTCTAACATCGTACTCAAGAGTATTTCACTTAAATTACGACAAATTGTCCACTACACACTGTTCCTTGCCTCATTACGGTGGAAACCGGGAGGAAACCTTGTGAAAACACTCCCCTCGATTGCTAGAGTCACATCTTGTGACTCACTCATATACCTGATGATCGACAGATGGACACGATCCTGTAATATGTAAATTGAAATAGGATTAGTAAGAGCACACGCTACCACTAAGATAAGGCCACGGACCACAAATTATTTGAAACCAAAAAAAAAAATTGCTTTAAAGAATTGTGAATAAGAAAGATAAACCTATCCTGAAATAGACCATAAATGCACCATGGTTATTTAATCGGCGTTATATGATGACAGTACCGTACTTCAACAGAAAAAAATAGACGGCTGTTTTCATGGTTTATTTGTCAAATGCAATAACGATAAGACTCAATAAATTAGTTGACGGAGTAAAATGGTCCTTAAAAGGGCAATTGTTTTTTTTTTTAATTTTGATAAGAACGATCCTAGTGGGTTCTTTGTCAAAATGTAAAATAAAACTTTTTTGAAAATTTTTTTAAAATATAGAACGAAATTCTAAAAAATGATGCACGGTTTCACTAGATCGCATTCTGCTCTTTACAATGGTACAAATTTAAAGTTTTTAGCATGAATAGTTTAGGTCTACCACTATATGAGTAATACAAAAGAGTTGCCTTAACGATTTCTTTAGGGGTACCACGCTGTCACATTAAATATAGCCTGTATGTGTAATACAGAAGAGATACCTTATCGATTTGTTTAGGGGTACAACTCTGTAACACTAAATACAGTTTGTTTGTGTAATACAGAAGCGACGCCTTATCGATTTGTTTAGGGGTACAACTCTGTAACAATAAATGTAGTTTGTTTGTGTAATACAGAAAGTGATGCCTTAACGATTTGTTTAGGGGTACAACTCTGTCACATTAAATACAGTTTGTTTGTGTAATACAGAAATGATGCCTTAACGATTTGTTTAGGGGTACAACTCTGTTACACTAAATACAGTTTGTTTGTGTAATACAGAAGAGATATCTTAACGATTTGTTTAGGGGTACAACTCTATAACACTAAATGCAGTTTGTTTGTGTAATACAGAAATGATGCCATAACGATTTGTTTAAGGGTACAACTCTGAAACACTAAATACAGTTTGTTTGTGTAATACAGAAGAGATACCTTAGCGATTTGTTTAGGGGTACAACTCTGTAATATTAAATATAGCATATATGTGTAATACAGAAATGATGCCTTAACGATTTGTTTAGGGGTACAATTCTGTTACACTAAATACAGTTTGTCTAATACAGAAGAGATATCTTAACGATTTGTTTAGGGGTACAACTCTATAACACTAAATGTAGTTTGTTTGTGTAATACAGAAAGTGATGCCTTAACGATTTGTTTAGGGGTACAACTCTGTAACACTAAATACAGTTTGTTTGTGTAATACAGAAAGTGATGCCTGAACGATTTGTTTAAAGATACAACTCTGTAACATTAAATATAATTTAATTCTTTATTTGTTTATAGAGGATAGCCCACAGCCACAAGGCCACTAGGGGATCTCCTCAACAAATATATAAATACCATGAAAATTTAAAAAATTAAAAAATAAAGAAAAAAGAAAAGAAAATGAAATGAAAAATGTTTGCGTTACAGAACATAATGGCACAATTAACATGTATGACTTCATAAACCTAGTTGCTATATAAGTATAGAACAGTTTTTCGTAATGATAAGCTGATCATAAATCCCCCTGTGTCTTTTATGTACTTATGCACACATGCAAATATTTGCTCATTCTCAAACAAAGATAAATCAAGAGAGCCGCAAAGAAATAATTTACAGATATAATTTTTACAGTGTGGAATGAAAACAGATGAATCGACACCGGGGGAAATAATAAGAATGAATGTATTGAGCATGCGCTTCCGTTCTGTAGCATAGTCGGGACAATCAATAAAATAGTGTTGTATATTCTCAACTGTATGGTTACAGCGAGGACAAGATTGTTCATTAATTATATTGTATTTAAATAAATCGCTATGAAGAGCAATCAGTCCCATTCTCATCTTACATTAAAGTATTGCCGAATAAGTATCAACAGAATTATATAAATTTGTGAGGAAGCTAGATTCAAGAGCGTGCTGATTAAATGTGTTTTAAGTTGATTGACCGAAAGATTTTTGGCTTCAATTGGCAACAGATTCCATTCTTTTGTTGTTTTGGGGAAAAGGGATGAAGAAAACAGGTGAGGTCGACATTTAAATCAGCGGAAATTATTTTTATTTCTCAGATTGCATCTATTAGTTTCAGCACTGTATCTCTGTTATTTAGGTATGGTGGAGACAAACCATTCACGATTTTGTAAAAAAGAATATTTCTGTGCATTTTGCGTCGTTTAGATAATAGGCTCCAGTTCAATTATTTTAACAGAATGTTATATGGAGTTCTTCGTAAAGCACATGTACAAAGTAAAGCTGCTTTGCGCTGAACATTCTCCAATTTGTGTGACAGACACATACTGTTATTGTCATAAAGTAAATATCCATATTCTATTGTCGATCGTACTAATATAGAATACAATGTT
>JAVFBW010161471.1:0-11626 GCA_034783835.1 Mopalia ciliata
GCAACCTCTTTTCTCGCCTCTTACGATTGACCGATGAAGCCGAGGGAGTATTCTGCAGGGCCATGGCCCACCCGCTCTCTCACGGGGCTTCATATGAATGGAGCCATCAATATCATATTATGTGTATGTATGTATGTATGTATGTATGTATTTAGTGGACATATAAGTGAAACACTATAAAACAACCAAGCCCCATCCACGATAACATATTCTATGGGAGTTTACTCTCAGAAAAATGCGGATAGTACATTTAGGAGTAGCCCCCCTTTGTATGCTTCTGTCGCGTGCGTTTGTATTCTGTTACTATCAAGTATATGTATTCTGTTACTCAAGTATCTTCTGATACATCATTGAAATGCAGACTGCTGTCTTAACCATATGAGGTCGTGGCAGTTGTAAAATGAACCACATATTTCGCATAAAACTAGCCTACAATGTTTACAATGCTGGCTAGCATTAGCCATGATATAACAGCCGTATGATCACGCAAACTGAGAACACGTCAAACAATCCTGCTGGATTTAAACTGTAAAGAATTTTGTGGTGATTGGAATTATCTGGAAAGTGTAAACATTAATGTATTCGACAAAAAAGCGACACTTCACCGCAGCATTCATGGATGCGAATGGTGGTGTTTCGACGGATACCGATGGTCTAAATCTGGCTATTTCAAATGTCTGCCCTTATAATGTACATTGAATGGAGCTTTGCAGAAATCGGATGTAATTGATACACCAAGGCGACCTTCGCAATATCTTAAAAGATACCATACACACGTGTCTGTAACATTTAACAGGCAGTTTGAACGAAGATTTGGTCACAACGCCTGATTTAGCTTCTTACTAATTACAGTTAATACACCCGGTATCAATTGTAATTGAAGGTATATCAAACAAAGTTAAACAAATTGGATTTCCGGATAAGATACATGCCAATACGGCAACAACAACAAACAAACAAAAACAGTAAACAGACAACACACAAACCAAACATGTGTGGCCTTGCTTAAGGTCCCAAAATTAACAATGAGAATGTAGCACTATTACAAATTACATGGTGGGGTGTTTCGCTTTGTTTTAGATAATAAATACATAGATACTGTTCAGAATGCTATATACTATTATTATTTGTATCCAAGACGACTACATTCAGCAGCGTTTTAAACTGAGACGATATTGGCCTATTCTACTCGATTGACTACAAACATCTGTAGGTGGGTGTTTGGTTGGGTCGTTCGTTGCTACCGATAGCCGTCTTTACCATTGAATCCCCCTGTGTCATCGATAAAGATTAATTATTTAAGTGCTTCTTGTCCTGGATTTGTGTTGTCCTCATTTCTATGACCTCTATAACGAATGCCGTAGAACATCACTTCTCATCCAAATCACCCCCTTTCACCACTACAGACTCGCAGATTTTACACCAAGGACTCGTGCGCCTGTGGAACATGTTTTGTAGCAAATGCAATTGGCGAGAATGCCTTCCTAAATTAGTAAGATGCTGGAAACGTAAATCAGACTTGATGCCTCAGTGCTTCATTCAAATATATATGCAGATAATAGCTAGTGAATCGAGCCTAGAGCATTCCACGAGAAAGAGGTTAATCTAAAACGTATATATATTAAGAGTAGAAGGCGTTGTTGTATTTACGCCTTGCTTTCAGCATAACTCTGACTTGAAGGCTGAGTGGGCGTACAGTCAGTCCCAGTTAATAGCCTCGACATCACAGTAGTTACCAGAAAAAGAAGCAGAAATCGGAACTTACAAAACCAACAAAATTGAATATTCACTGAACATAAATCTGTGTAAGACACGGGATAATTTCAATATCGAGCTGTGCAGATAATCAATGACCGTTATAATACAAAACAAACCCCCTACAAAACAAAATAAACATGTTACGCAATTGAACTTCGATATCCAGCCATAATATAACCCACACAGCATGTGCAATATTAAAAAAAAGCAACACTATTGTACGTATATAACAGTATTATGAATTACGTCACTGTTACGTACGTGGCGTTTGACCGTGAAACGAATGTTTACGAAAGTACATCGTTAAACTGGATGTATTTTGCTTTGTGTTGTAGACTATCCTGAAGATTACTCCTTTGCCATGATAGTATAAGCCGGGTTATTAGAGGGGAGTGCAACTGCTGCCCATAGGCATGACAAGCTGCAGTCACACGGGCGTTTTCAAAGACAAAGGCGGATTCCTATCACGGGCAATATGCTTTATTGGTGTATTGTATTTTAATGTACACAATGATTAACGGGAGTGATATTTCTTTTGGGCTGAAGTTTATTATAAATCCGTGTTCACAAAAGGAAAATACACCAGATACAGAGAGCAACCGAGATTTGTCAACTTTGAATATTGGGACAGAATTACGTACCCTAGGTTTAACATGGCAAGATTTGACCAGGCCTACGCAGAGACTGATTCAACTATACGCGAGTCTTAAGGATAGAAAGCAGTAAACTGTAGTCTACAGTTGAACGGAAAATTATATTTGTGGCCTAAGGAAATATCTGCGGTTAAATAGGACTAAAATGTAAATCGTGGCAGTAATCAAATTTGTACTCGATATATAATCAAGGTTCCTTATATAATAAGTACGTTGTTTCTTTCAACTTAGCATAAACGAACAAAAGTCAATACTCGGAAACGTTTGATGGCTAAGTTCACATGTGCAAAAATGTGAAATACCTTTATATACTTGATTAATTGTAACACCTATTCCATCACGCTCAATAGTCAACTCGCCCAATATATACTTTTAGAAATAATGATTATTTATGGGTTCTTAAGAAAGAGGATGGTGCTTTATGGAACCATAAAGATAAAGTTGGTATCAAAGAGAGGGAGAAATCGTGGAAACAATTGTTATGAGGTGACTATTCAAACCTAAAAGGGTTACACCAGATCTATGACTGAAGAACCTTAAAGGGTTTGATAATGCCATATGTTCTAAGAGTGTCCGGATTGAGGTCGCCTATGCTATTGAACAGTCCTTGTCACAATTATTGACTGTAGTAACTTTTACAGTTTTCTACTATAACGAGAAGAATAATAAGCACCCCCCTCCCCCAAAAGACTAAAGAGAAAAAAAAAAAAACCCCGAAGCTATAAAATCTATTCCGTCTTATTTGAAACTCGCCTAATTGATGAAACACTACCAAAAGAAAATCCAATTGATTTTATAGGATGCTAAGTGTACATGCTCCTTTTTTAAGATAGGCCTCGATGTTATTTTACAATATCGCCTGTGATTGAAGGAAATCGGAGACAAAACAGATCCGAAACCCACACAATATCGCTATGATTTGTCCGTCACTCTACAGAATTGACACCATGAATGTTTTAGACCCTCATCGGCAAACCTGATTTGGATCGAAAAGATGCATTTACCAGAAATAAAGCCATTAATTATGTAAGCAATTGCTTGATAAATATAAGGTACAAAACCAAAGACTCCAAACCGGCCTCAAATGCTGGACGCTTATAATTCACTTCAGTAATAATTTATGGAATTTGATTTTTCTTGCAAAAGAAACTTTCCCCGAAAGACGGTCTGAGTTAACGTTAATACAGAACCACGTTCGTGTCACTTGGCGTGAGCATTGCCAGACTGGGACAGTTTTAATCAGTTGGGGCAGCGTATATATATACCAGACTTAAAAAAATCAGTTAACCATAGAAATTATTCTTTCAAACGCTGTTTTAACATACACGTGGTAAAATAAGAAAACTTAATTTGATTTTATTTTTAAAAAAAAGACCACCCTCCCCCCCCTCCCATCTACCCCCAAATTCAACCCTAAATCAACCCTAAAGGAATGTAAAATTTTTGAACATATGTGATTTAAATGTCATTAACGAGAAGGATTGGAAGGAACTATTATAATTTGTCTTGAACACCAAACCACTGTTTGCCAATTGCTTAACCGTAAAGTAAGAATCGATTTGACAAATCCTGTCAATTTGTGTGACGGGGAAGTATATGTGGAGAACTTTTCTTGGTTTAGATCGTGTCAGATTATCTCCCTTTGTTCTGTAACTCGATCAGAACATACTGTCACAGATTTCGCCTGCATACCCTAATGTATATTGCGTTTAAAATCACTTATAGAGGATAAGAATGAACTATCTTCCTTAATATCAACTGCCTGACGATTTCTTGAAAGACGAAAAAAAACGACAGTAGAACGTAATACCTTATAGCTTCGACGGAATCAATTCGCGGGATATGGCAGCGGTGCGCGTCATAGATTTACACGCTAGTGGAATATCAACATTAGACTATATGAATTTACATTAACGGTATTTGTAAACAATACTATGTAAAACAAGTCAAGTGACAAAGAATGACATTTCTTAATTGCAATATCAGCTGCATACCGAAAAATAATTCATACCAAATCGCGTTTGAAGAAGTTTAGATATCCAGAAAGCCGAACATAAAACACAAGTGTGACCAACGTCCTTATTAGACGATTTTCTTGCACTCAGTGTTGTTATGGTACAGCCAACCGACGAGGAATATATGAGTAAGTATTATTATTCATACATTATAAACAACGATCTGACGTTAAAGTACAACGAAAACAAATAAAAATCATAAATTTGATAGTGGACAGTGCATACGTATCTACTCGCATCTAGCACACTTATTAACGTTACTTACAACACGGTATCAAATACACCATAGCATTTCAGTGTAGTGAAACGCATATTACTTTTTCAAAATTACGGTCATACAGCAACATGGCATTTATCAACGGATAATAAACATTCTTTTCATATTCATAAGAAAAAACGATGCGCATATCTCTACAACGGATTATACTGGACGGGTGGCTTTCAACCTATTAAGCCAGCCGAATATCTGACATATTTTAATCAACCACTTAAGAAGATGACTTCGATGCGCTGAACATACAATACTTAATAGGCAAATAACATTGGGGTGATAAAAAGAGCACAGGATGGGTGTATGACATAATTAACCTCATACAACATGCAGTTACACTCGAGTGTTTATAATGGAGACTGAAATATAAATATTTATTCGTCATGGGGCAGATTGACATATAACTTATCTTATTTCCTATTTATTAAAATCTAATGTGGCCACTTTAGTATTCTGTTATCAGAGTATATCAGAAATATCACCATCAATAATGGATGTTAATCGTATAACATACATGCTGGTCAAACGGGAGGTCAAAAAACAGTTTTATAAATATAGATATAAAAAGTTGACAAGAATCCGCCGGGACTCCGACAAATGACTTGTACAGTGCGCTTTGTGATTATATACAATTATTGTCGTATTTGGCTTCAGTAATAATTTATGACATTGGCTCACCCTCCACGTAAGCTAAATGTTACCCTATAACCCCGTGGGAACAGTCATTCTTCGAACACAGGTACACTAATGACATTATCGCACAGTCGATACGCAATAAATAGTGACATCACATTTTCGACGTCGTCTTAATTGTGACATCATGATGTCACGACGTAATGTAATATATTGCAAGATGACGTTTCAATGCCGCGTCTGGTCTACTGTTATGTATTTTAGAATTTCCCTTCAGGCCTGTTATGTCAAGAAATGTGCGTCTGGTTGCCATTTTCGTTTAAGAGATAAGCCAAATTGTTTTTCAGATTTTTTCGTTCCAAGCTAAAATTGATGCAAAATATTTTACCTTGTCTCAGACAAGAACCTGTCGAGACGCTGAGTCAGACCCAGTCGCTTCAAAACGTGCTGATTGAAGAAGGCTTGTCGTCGCCATTCTGAAGAGATAATCTGATTCTCTACATCTATATTTTATTTATTGAAGCAGTCATATTTGATTACAGGAGAGATGTGAGAATTAGCGAACACCGGTTACTCATTCAGCGGATACACATTGATGCCATTCCTCACATGGTACAGTGATAGAAAAAAGAATCAACAATATAGTTAATCAACAACATAACTGAAGGGTGTCTTGGAACTGGTCAAAAATAAATCACCCAAATTTTAACTTTTCGTACACAGAGCAAAACCCTTATTGAATACATGCGATGTATGCTGAGCATTTCCAAATAATCCGGTCAAAAAAGTCCTACTGTCCTACTAAAAAAGAACGCATTTACTATTAATTTAAATAAATAAATAAAATTAAAACACCAAAGAAACCGGCGAAATGTATTATCAACAGCTGTGATCCATCAGTTTTCAGTGTACATCTGTGCAGCTTTCCAGTACCTATATTTAAGTATATGAGATTCAATTACGATTTTAAGCAATCACACTTTCGATTTCGTCTGTTTATCTAGATGGAAAAGTAAATCTCGATATTATTTGCCTCCATTTTGAGGCTTACTGTCGTTGGAATGTCAGAACATATAAAGTCTGGGTTTGTATAATTTACTGTCCCTATTAGGCTGTATTTGTCAAGAGAAATATAAACTAATGGACGAATTTTTGTGTCTGAAAAGCTTCCACAGATAGCATCTCACGTTTCGTTTATTTGCCCCCAAATCCCTTGCAAATAAATATTGGTTATTTTTCAACTAAAACAAGTCTCCATGGTCACACACTGTACTAAAATGTTGGTGTAATCAACCAGAAACTGGGTTATTGTTTGAATACTCTGATGTTAATGGTAAGCTTAGCCAACGCATTGTCGTGATGTTTATAAACTGCAGTAAGGAATCTTGTGGTAGCAGCTGGTAAGTGGTGCTTCATTCTAACTACTTTAACAAAACACAGAAGCATCTCAAAATATAAATCAAACAAGTTTGAATTTGCTATATAACCTCTTCTGGTTATAATGCCGTGCCCTTCAGTGGTTTTATGGTTTCTGCATACAGAATGAAAATAAGAAAAGAAAAAAAAGAAGAAAAAAAAAAAAACAAAGCTCCAACAGGTTTAGTATGCTATAAAATAAGCGACATAGCAGAGTGTTAGAGTAACTCTCTGATCAACTCCGCTTTTGCACAGCGCTATCTATGATTATTACCCAACAAACGAGGAGACATTCCGCCAGTTATCCCATCAGTTTTATGGTCACCATGTTGTAAGAGTCGCAGGGCGTTATTATACTCGTGGTATTTACACGGAGAGTCTGACATTATAAAAAATGTAAGGTCCATCACAGCTCTCAGAATAACAGGAAGCCGCTGGAATTCAAGCAGGTTTCATTGATATTTACTTTGTATTCGATATAAATGTGATATTTGCCGTAAACCGCTGATGGCATAATCGTTTAAATAAGAAATAGATACTGCAATACAAATAAACGAAGTGAAGCACTCATTTACTCTATTGTTACTTAATGGGACTGTTTATTGCTTAATGGATCATATTAACCAATAGTAAGTGTTGTGTCAACAGTCCCATTATGATATTATTTACATGGCAGAACAAAAATTGCTGTTCACGATGGTACACTAGTAAAATTTGCTTGACAATAGACAAAGACAATAGGGCTAAATTTGATTTCAAGATTTCGTTGTATTTCTCAAAATATTAGAGCATATTCCTAAGCACAGAAACCAACCGACAATTGGGACTTGAGATGATTTTGTAAACATAATGCTTGTTGGACTAAAAATATTAAGTTTAAATATTTAGAATCGAAGAATCAGAAGGCATTAGTTCTATTGATCAACTGACCAAACCAGGATATTCTAGAAGGAGAAAGCGTCACATATTTACTGGCATTCATTAATGCTCAAGAAATCACAGGTGTGTGCATTTCTCTGCAGGTAAATATGAAATACTTGTACTGATAGAGGGTGATAAGTTCTTGATTGTTTTTGGCAACCAATAATAGGATTTGACTGATACGGAGTCCAAACTGTTTCTTTGCCAGAGTAAAAGAAACATATTTGTTGAAGAAGTTAATCGTCCTAGCATTTCTTCGATCTGATTGAAAACAGCTCTACTAAGCTCTCTATGTTTTTTTCGCAATTAACATCTGACACTAAGGCCTACGTAACGGCGTCCAATGGTTTGTAAAATTTACAAATCTCAATGACCTTCTCAATGCCGAAAATGTCCATTGGTTCGTTTGAGTGTACCGTTTGCTTCTGTTATTTTCCGCACAGGTTGTCGTAGATCCAGGTGTATTAATATATCATATGCCTGCACTTGTTTGACAATAACCAGTTACGATTTAAATAGACATATAAGAATCATATAAGAACAGAGTGCTCTACGGATTTTATACTAAACAAAAAAACACAAAAAACACAAAAAACAAACAAACATAAGCCAATCAAGCTTGATTCTTTGGCAAAATCACATTTGAAAAAAGAAAACCGTTCCTATTTTAGGTGTGACTTGTTTCAAGTAATACAACTGTTGTTCTACCTAAATTATTTAATAATGATGTAGCTCCACTGACGTCATCATATCAACACAAGAATTTCCTTCATACATAAACAATCAACACGTGGATAACTCAGATGAAAGTAAATTCATGCGAGTTATACCCACTCATCGCCCGATGGTATGGAAATGGCCGAGTGATGTTTTGGCATGCGAATTAGTATTAGTAAGCGTACATTTTGTCAGCTAAACCATGGACGCGAGCCAAATTATGTAATAATGTTGATTATACTCGTTGTCCTTTTTTTTATTGGGATGGGAGTGTCGCTTTGGCACTCAATCTAGACTTCTTATTTTGCTGGTATACGGTTTCTACCTGAGAATAAAATATAGCTTATAAAAGTCGAATGGTATTTTGTCGATTTATTATAAATGGCGAAGCAAATACAACCTTTTCTAGCAGTTATTTAATGTCGATATGGCGTAACTGTCATGTAATGACCTAAACAAATTCGTGAGCGTGCCGATCCATTTCAGACTTATATATATATTCGTTCCAATTCTTGTCAAATCAGAAAGTTCGTCCGGTGAAATAACCATCAGTTTTAACTGAAGTCACTCCCATCGGGTCGTCGCACGTTGTGGCTGCTTCTCTATTCATTTGTGGTTTAACTGGTGTAAGCATCATCATCATCAGAATTACTTAGTACAAAGGTATATAACGACGCAAGTATTGGCTTGAAGTACAGATATCACACAAGTGATTTTGTTGTATGTAGGGGTCAACGTTCGTGCTATAAATCTATCCAAAATACATTGCGACAAAATCATGCCTTTAAGAATGTTCTATCATACATTTTGGTTCAACTTGTTTCTAGGTATAATTCCCGAAGATAGACTTTTGAGTGCAGATTATTTCATATTCCATGACATTTAAAGGAAAAGATAACTGTTTTTCGACTTAAACTAATTATTTTTATTGCATATTTTCAAAGATTACCATCTGTATTGCACGGGCAATCGAATTAGTATACCAGGTAATTATTTAATTTAAATAGGGGAACTGACGTCATTGTTCCAAAACACGCGAGTTATATCATCTAGTCGTGGCTGTCCCCTATTGCCTGCACTTGTTGATGCTTTCATATTTAACCGAAAGTGAGTGTTCCGCCCCCAAGCGAAACAACAACAACAACAACCAACTGCTTGTATATATCAATCTGGTATTAGAAACAGGATTTGTAAAACCGCATGTCATTTGAAAACATGCTTAACATATGTGTTACTCAAATAGCTATTTCGATATGTATCAAACATTTTAACATTGCACTTGGATGACAAAGGTTGTGTATACGCCGTGTTGTTACAGATGCCTTCCAATGTATCCATAAACAAACCGACACACTGGTGACCGGACCGTGCTTTAGAACAACGAGGCCAGTCCCGCCTGTTAAATTAAATAATTAAGAGCTATGCTTACTCAAAGGAAAGAGCAATACAGATGTTTGTCTTTGGAAATATGTAATAAAAATAATAAGTTTAGGGCGAAAAACAGTTGTCTTTCCCTTAAAGGCTAAAATACATTCGTTAAAGTTTTCATGATTAAAATACGTTTTTTCACAAAATTATCATTATTATAATATATAACTATAATACTGTAACTAGTGATTGCCTACTCTCAGAATCCTGGGCTAATGCGTGGCCATTTTAAGCAGCATTTGGCGGGAAATTATCCCGCGTATGGATTTGCGTACGTTTTCGGCGTTAAACCCATGGAGAAATAATCATCCGATTTTGGTAAATTCTTTGGTGTAAAAGTGGATAAAATAAGTTTTAATGTAACTAAAGAGGCAAAGTCAATTCGCTTTAGTTTCAAAACAAGCAAACTTGTAATAATAAAGTTGAGAATTTAGGCTAACTAACATCACAATTCTGGAATAGGATTTGAAGATGAACTATTTATCTCATACGGACAGGTGGTATTTGTTTATTTTATGTGATTAATGGACCCATTAAGGATGGTGTACCATAAACATCATATTCATAATGTAACTGAATGCTACTGAAATGTAAGAGAGTAAAAATGGTAAGTTACAACTTGATGAAAGCATGTCAATAGCGTGTATGCCCTCCATGAGCGTTCACAACTGCGACGCAACGTCTCCCCGTGCATTGAACACAACTTGGGGGATATAAGCTGTCCATAATTGTCCATAATTGAACCAGCATGGCATCAAGTTCCTGCAAATTCTGTTGAGAGTGTCTTACTTGGCGGAGTCCTCTCCCCAACACATCCCATACATGTTATATGGGATTAAGGTCGGAAGACCTTGAAGGCCACTCCGTGACATTGATGCCATCATTCCTAAAAAAAATCCGCCTTAAGTTGGCCGTATGAGGTCTGGCATTATCGTGTTGCAATGTCAGACCTGGGCCATGAGCTGCCATGAATGACAAATGCTCTGGAATGAGCACTTGGTTTCAGTATCCTGTAGCTGTTAGGTTTACTTGAACGAGCGTCAGTCGGGAACGGGCAGGACAATTAAAGGCACCCCAAACCCACAACCGCCCCCAAAACTGTCCACTTGCCACACACAACACTTTCCGTTCACGCGTCTCCTCCAATGTCTTAATCTCCCATCACTAAAACGACCCTATTCCATCTTAGATGTCGTTGTGCCCAGAGAAACCTTTGACGTCGGTGTAACTGGGTTAAAATTGGTACATGATATGGCCGGCGTGCATGGAGACGAGCAGTGCGCAGACGATTGCGTATGGTTTGGGCAGTCACACGACCTGTAAGAAATTCATTCATAGTGGTCGTTGCAGTGAGAAACCGATTACGCAACTGACGTAAGACGATTTGTTGATCTTCTGCGTGTGTCGTCACACGTGGTCTACCCGAACGATGTCGGTCTGCTGAGGTGCGAGCTTGTTGGAGGCCGTCCCAAGATCATGGATAGTCCGTCGAGTACATCCCATAACCGTGGCAACGTCAGTGACCGATGTTCCTGTGGTATCATCCCAGTCATACGCCAACACCACTAGGAAAGTTTGTGGGTATGTTGCCACGCAGACTTCCCATTCCTGGCCAGCTGGGAATGATGACCGTTCTGCTGTTGATATGAATACTATACAAACTAAGACTTCAAAAATTAATCCAAACTTAAACTTTTTAATATACTGACATATTTTACCATTTGTTTATGGTTCAATTTGTTTCTCTTGTTGATGCTCACTGTCAAAGGGACAACTTTGCTAGTTTTAAACAGATTTAAACTATTTATTATATT
>JAVFBW010161482.1:0-31650 GCA_034783835.1 Mopalia ciliata
AATATAGTTTGATATACAGCTACGAACACCGAGCCTGCAAACGTGGCTTAGTGCTTAGCGTGTCTGCCTACGTATTATTATTCAATGCACTGTGCACTGGTTTGAATCCGTCCTCCGATCATCCGGTATGAGCGAGTCACATGGTGTGGCTTCAGTAATCGCGGGGGTGGTGTTTACGAGATTTTCCACCAAATTTAAATGTGAAGCAATGTGAATTGGACAATTATTCGTCATATAAGTGAAATACCCATGAGCACGACGCTAAATCCCGTATCAAACAAAAATCAATGGAAAACTGAACACAGCAGATATGATTGAAGTGGGGGCTTTTGGCGGCAGGAAACATGTAGGCGGTCCCTAGCGCAATATTCGGGTTGGGCCAGACAGCGATAATAAACATAGTTATCGCATGAGGTCAACAGTCCTCCAAATATGACGCTTAATCTACAATGTATAATCAAACGGTTCACAACATTTTACGAAGTGCTTCAAATGTTTGACATAACTGTTGTTTTCAATAACATTTATTAATCTCCGATAGATATTGCAGCTGTCGTTCGTTTTTTGTTTTAAGTTAGAGCCGTCCACATAACAATCTTCATCCTTCATATACGAACCTTGTGTGTTTCTGAGGAATAAGCCTACCAACAGCTACATGAGTAGGCAAGATCATTAAATGGTTCAAAACACATGGTGTTGAATCTGAATCGGTTGTAAATGTAAATGAACTAAAAGTCGACAAATGCACATTTATTAATACATATTAATTTTGTCAAAAACTACATAATGTAAGCAACACGATATTGTAGGATAACTTATAGTACATGTGTAGCCTAGCATTAGGTCAGGAGATACCCTATAGGTCTTGCGGCTGCGGCTTGTCTTTCTAAAACAAAAAAGGTAATTCAACTAAAATAAAATTAAATAGGTCTGTTGTTAGTTTAACAAATTCTTTCGCATGCGCCGTTGACGTTAGCCCTCGATTAAAAAAACAAAATAACGAAATATTGTATTAGAAAACTATCTTACCGGAACAGACATAAACTAGTGACCTTCAGGGCGTGGGTTTGTACGTGGAGCCGACAGGTCAAACCACACTTGCTATATAACCTAATCAAATAATACACAGGATTGTTTAATAGCAAACAAGGGAAAGGCATATCTGATTTTATGGCATGTTTGTCCTACATGGGAGCAGCAACAAGCAAAGATTTCTAAGTTCAGCACAATTCAACACGGACCGATCTGAACAAGGAATGTCAGTCGATTTTGTCAATGTTAATCGATTTCACCGAACCAAGGGTGAAATAAAGGGCTTCTCATTGACGCACTGCCTTGTAAACCAGGTAATTATGAAGTTAGTAGCGAGTATAGTGATAGGAATAAAGCTAACAGTCTATTAATTCATGCTGACATACTGGTTTCCTCTGGAGGAATACGAGTAAAGGGTGAATCCGTGGTAATATGATCGTACAATTCTCTAAACATACAGTATAACATATCAGTGTTTAGTTCTGGGTAAGGATTAACACTAAACCTCATTCCAACAAAAGGGCCCGCGGCCGTGGCTCAGTGGTAGCGAGTGCGCTTCGGTATCGGCCTCTGAAACCCTTAACTCTATGAGCATACGGGCAACCTTCAACTTCTCAAACCGCCACTCCAGAGTACAAGGGCAACAGTGCAACAATAGTGTACAATCACAGGACATACTAGAAGTACATCACAAATATTTCAGCCTCTTAAACTCCTTAACTATAAGATCATAAGGGCAACAGCAAGCTCCCTCGCAAGTTCCGCCCCAGACGAAACTTGGCCAACAGGAAGCTCCCGTATAACCAACTTCCAGAGAACCAGGGCAACAGGAAGCTCCTGTCCGGTCAACTTTCCAGAGAACGAAAGCAACAGGGCGATTCCGTGCAACCATCTTCCACCAGTTTGACTTCTCAAATGTTACGTGTAATGAGCCGGGTTCAAATAAACAACTCTAAACTATGATATAAGTTTATATAATTGAACGGGACTCATGTCCCCGTGCGTCTCGGGAAACATACAGAGAAAATGTAAACAGACGACTTAATTGGTCATAGAATTAAAGGCATATTGATTCATGCTCCTGATATTCATATTCAAGATTTATTGATATTAAGGTAAACATGCGTATAATTGTTAATTATCAAACGCACTAAATATCACGAAAGAGTTCATCTCAGTATATTTTATGACGTAATAAGCCGTTGGTTAATTGGCTGCAGTGTGTTCTCAGTCAATGGTTATATTGATTTACAATTCAACTAGTTGTGTATCATTTATATTCCGCATTCATTTATCCGCTCAAGGTATATTGGCTAAGGGTCTTAAAGGACGCTAGGAATTAAAATAGACTAAACAAATTAATCCCTTTCATTGAAAGTAAAATATCCAAGCATGGTGTTGTCACAACAGTGTCGGCTCTCTAATGTGTTAAAGTTGTCGTGGTCGCACATATTTGTGTTTCATAATAAAACTACAAAATCAGTGTTAATGTGAAGTTAGTTTATATCTACTTTTTAATGAAAAAAAATATAAATAATTACAAGAATTACAAATGACAGGACAATTTCTCTGAGTGAACGCTACGAACATTTCAATAAAACATATTAATAAGATATAGTTTAAGCAAGACTGTTAACTGTGCCACAAAAGTTCACCAGGCGTTTAAATAGACACATAATGAACTGAGTGGTCAAAAGATTGACTAAGTGGTGTCTGAAATCCAAGTGCCTCCTACAAGGGCAAATTGAAAATCCATCAAACTGTCTGCTGGAGGACTTTTTATTGGACTTCCTTCGTCGTCAAACAACAACACCTATTATTAAATAAAATCAAATATTACAACATTTCACCATATCTATTCACTGTGTATAGACTGGTATTATTTATTGCTAATATATCCACTTCTACATCCACCAAAATAAACCAACATACCGAGGCCTTTTCAAGAGAAAACAATCATTAGATCCAGGACAAAACAAGTGGTTAGCGAATGCGCTTTCTTAGCCTACGTTGATGTACCGTTCACAGGATCGAGTGCGTCTGTCGACCCTCAGGTATATGCGTGAGTCACAAGATGAGTCTCCGGCAATCGTTGGGTGGTTTTTACGGGGTTTCCTATCGGTTTTCCACCTTAATAAGGCAAGGAACTGTGTAAAGTTTACAACCCGTCCTCATATAAATGCAATACCCTTCAGTGCGACGTTAAACCCAAATCAACAAACAAACAAGATTAATACATCATACGTAAGAGTCTAAAACAATTAATAGATCAAGATTTGTTTTTGCTCAGGTAAGTTGCGTATAGGATATATATATATATACACTTCATCAATAATTTTATTGCAATTAAATAGCTATTACCTGAGACACAGATTGATCCAGTTAATATAATATTGACATTGAATTGTCATGTTAATAATTGATTAGGAAAGATTGAATTCTGGTGAGACAACATAAATGATAGTGTTATCAAAATATAATTGGTCTTAATATAAGCCTTCTCAATAATATATAATACTATTTATCAACTATACTTAATGCTACGTAATTTAATTTCGTACAAAACTTTTCAATATTTTTAAGGAAAATACAGTATCAATAAAGTAGAATATATCTGGCGATGGTTAAAATGCCAACATTTATTGCTGGCAATTTGATGATTCGCTATGGCGTTTGTGGTTTTATTTGCTGATAAGTCTGAAATTTATGAACTGGAATCTGGACAAACTAAGGAAGTGTTCTTCCAAAACAACCAAAATAACTGCTTGTGGCCAGTTTACCGATCTGCTTTATCAGATGAAGATGCGAATACGTATCTTATTGAATTGTAAATGCATTTCATAGAGATACGACGTCCAGCCCTACTAAATCTTTAGAAATGAGGCCTGTCTCTGAAAAAAAATAATGGATAATCCGCATGGCATCTTACCTCGCCGAAAAACGTTCTGTCCTGTTCGTTGACTACTCACCAAGGAACTGTTCCAGTTAGGAGAGACCCACGCATGTCCCCCCAAATCGCGCTCTTAAATTAGATGCAATTTTAAATCGATGAAAAGCTAGTAAGGTATACCGATGAAAAATGGTTGTGGTTTTTTTTTTATCGATTTAACTCAAAAGCTTTGAGGATGAAAAGGAAACGGTTTAAATAAAGTAATGGTCATACAATTTATAGACATTAGACATTTAAGTGCAGTTATGTGGTATTGTTTGCTTAATTCTGAAGGCTAGGAAGACGTCTAGAGCATATCTAGAACAGATGTGGCAGGATGGCAGATACAATTTTGTAAAGAAGGAATGAGTTTAAAATTATATCATATCTGTAAACTCTGCATAAAAACATATTTGTCATTTAATTTTCAAAAACATGTTCATTTTTTTTAAGAACAACTGATGTCAAGTGAAAATACGATTGACGTCATGACTTTCTATGGGAAGTTTGGAGTTTCACATGGAACCGCCAGGTGGCAGTGTTTCACGTCTACTGCTTCCAAATAATAATCAATGAAAGTAGCACACTTATTTCTAGAAATAACACTAACAAGGTGTCCATCAGTTTTATGAAGGGAGATTGAAATAAGATGTTGAGCCGGGTTCAATCAGTGCATTTCCCGGAAGACGCTGGAATGACTCTATCCTTCTCTCCAAAGGTGTATCCTGCTATAAAGACGTCAACACGCGTCAGTAAAATAGGGATTAGCCAAGTATTTAATGAGAGAACATTTAATTGCAGAAACGGTGATAATCTGAAGCCACACGTATAAGGCGTATCGTCTGCGCCTCCATAACGTCGCACGTGATAATCCCTTTTATCTCGTGACCGTGTTGTACACAAAGGGATGATCCAAGATTCGTTATTTGTTTGATTTGAGTTCGTAGAAGTTTCAAACGTGACTCCTTACGACGTACATTACTGAATACATTAAATAACGTGAGCACGTTTACGACGATAGTCATCAACAAATTTCGAAGTCGTGTTGCCAATTTACCGTCATGGCACATCTTTCAACTTTGAAGGAAATATTGTTGAATTAAAGAAACAAACAGGTTTCGAATTTATTTTTTAAAAAAGCGTCTTTTTTGTCAACGATTTTCAAAGGTTGATGTCTGTAAGAGTTGAAGGAAATATTGTTGAATTAAAGAAACAAACGGATTGGGAATTTATTTATAAAAAAAACGCCTTTTTGGTCAGCGGTTTTCAACGGTTCATGCCTGTAAGATTTAAAAAAGATTTTAAATGGTTTCGTATTTTATGACAAGATCTTGATAGACCTACACTTCGCTACCTCTCCCACTCCCACATGTGCGTAATAATTAAGTGATGCATCCGTGTGTTTGGCGCCGGGTCACATCAAAATGTGGAGGTACTGTACATTACGAGAGGACCAAGGACAATGGAAGGCGCTTCCGAGGGCGCGTGAAGTCTTGATACCAAGCTGCTAGCCTTCATCGATCTTTGACCGCTAACCAGATGTGTCGTGTTCGCTACTCTTGATTACATATTGTGCAGATATTTGTAATTTATAAATAACTAGCGAATATATGTCGAACTGCTGTCGTTAACAATTATTCGTATGACAATTGACTCTGTTGAATTAACGTAATGTGGTTCACAGATATCGTAAATATCAGATTGGATTTACCAATAACAGCCGAGGTATAATATACTAAATGATACATCAGCGATATCTACATTGTGCTCAACTGAGCGTATTCCATTAAGTGAATTTTTGTGATGCAATAATTCACGATATAATGGTGTAGTGAATAAATAAACGTGCTTAATTCTCGGAAACAATCATTCAGACAGACATAAAAATGTGCGAAGAGAGGAAGTCTACGTATATTTTGATGTTACACCTAAGCCGCAAATGGACTTTATTTAAACAGATACAAAACACGCGTATTTCTTAGAAAACCAGTTTAATAAACATTTGGAGATATAGCTTATTATCTGTAGACAGTTTTGTCTGTATTGGTTGTACGCCTTTAAGGTAACGCGGGCCTAGTTAACAATATAAATTGTATCTTCCAAACTGACGCTAAACATTCCAACAATAGTAAAACATTTCACATGTTATGTTTGTACTGGTTTCAATAGTTGTTGGAAAACACTGCCGTCATATGACTGAAATATCTTAAGCGCGGTGTAAAACGCCGACACACCAGTCATTATTAGCACGATCCTACCTGATCGTGTATGGTTTCAAAGTTTACCTGCCATCCACATAAGTACAAGTAATAGAGATGGGACGCTATAGATTATGGCTATACCAAGGGAGAGAATCGCGTTAGTTAATGGATCAATAATAACGTTCGCAGGTTGTACTGGACATTCCAATACAAAAGTCCCATTGAACATTTTCCGTGGTACGAGGTTTCCTCTCGGTTTTCAACCCTAATAAGGCAAGGCAGAGTGTGAAGTGGACAACCCTTCGTCATATAAGTGAAATACCATTGAGTACGTCGTTAAATCCCAATGAAACAAACAAACAAACAAACCTATAGCAGTAGGCGGTAAGCCTACATGACCACAGTATATATAGGTGTAATTTTATTTAAGAATTGAAAGTATTATATAATCTGCTGCTATAGATTACAGTTTGGCAGAACTGTTAGCTAAATTACCAGCAGGCCTAAAATTCTATAGGTTAGAAATACAGATTGCAATTTTGTAGCATATTTCAACATATACATAATGACGTTAATAGGGAGCTCCCTGTGTCCTAGTGCTCTCAGAACCAATGGATACTATGAAGCCGATCTGTTTGCGATGTATTTGCATTATGTTCTGTCACTGTCCTGTGTTTGTCACGTTTTTTCTTTGTTTGTTACCCGTGGCATCAACTGTGGTTTCATTTGTCCACTACAGGTAAAATAACCGTTAAACCCCGCCCAAACAACCAAATAATCTCCAAACTGGCCTCCTCATACAACATACACAAGATATGTGTAACAAACTTATAATCGTTGGCGCCTACTCCTCTTCAACTGTAATGACAACTTACAATGTATACTGGCTACTTATAACATATACTGTCACATTTAAAACTATATTACCTGCTATATATTTTCTGGATAACCGCTTCTAATTTTGTGATAGCTTTTTTTTAGCAATATATGTAATACATCGGCTGCATATATGAATTAACAGTTTAATTTTAATGCACTTAGAGAAAGAAAGACACAAACTATGTTCCATTAAGAGTTACAAAAGAACGATTTAAAATGATGGATCACAAGCTAACTTTATATGTCTCTACGTCAATAATGTACGCACTTGGCACTTTTTGGCTATATTTTTATTAGCATTTTCAGGGCTTGAAAAACATTTAATTATTAGCAAAACAAGCTGTGTAGCCGAAATGCTTTTAAAATCCAGAAATGTTTTTGTTTTCTTATTTGCACCAATTGATCATACTTTTGTATCCATTAAGTATTCGTGGACAATTTGGATCAAATGAATGCTGGCGTACGATAAACTATATACCATACAAAGGGAAAAAACTTGTTCATCACTCTATCTCGTTTTTATTGGTAAAATTGCCCATTTTCATAATGTTTGTACAAGCCATTGCAGCTACTTTTGACAGCGTAATTGCGACATATTGAGTTATAACGCCAATTACTGTATTGGCGAGCCGTTTTTGCAACCAGCATCTGTCTATCGTTTTAAGTGAACCGTTGTGTGACCGGACAGCAAAGCGAAACTTTGATTACCACTGGCTCTCTCTCTGGTTCGCTAGCTTCGATCGGTTTTCAATGCGTGGAAATCCTTAAAGGCCTGCACGCAGATTTGGCGATTGAACGGTCGCGTGGGGGGCGGAGTATAAAAGACTGGTACAAGCGGGTGATGCGAGAGCCCTGAGTCGGAGCGTCCTTTTTGGTGAGCACGGCGACAAAATACCACTTGATCAAGAGTTACAGAGGCCAGGACATACCATACAGTTTAGTCGACTTAATCAGTAAAAATACTCAAGTCGCGGTGCCTTCGGTAAGACCATCGACGGGGGGCCTTTATATAACTAACTCAGGCCACTGGAGGTAAAACTATATTACCAATACACTCCTAGTCTAGAATACTCAAAGATATGAAGGCACCAGCCATTCCTTTTATTTTAGTGGCACTTTTCAACACTGGATTTACAGCACCCGTAGACACAATTGGAACTGCAAATGAGGTAAGTTATTTAAATGTAAGCTCAATCTTTATTTGATTTAACGAATCCCCATCCCAGCAACGCTTACACGAACGTATGGAGTTATCCGTAATACTGCGCATATCTTGTCGCTGATAGCCAGGCATCAGTATTCACTAAAGGAATATTCTTCATGTAACAATTAGCACTACTGAGAAGTGTTTAAGAACTATATGCGAATCCCAATCTATAGTCACGGCGACTTCCACGAGTTCAAATTTCCGCCATGGCAAGCCAATTAAACAGGAGTACATTTATCCGAGCTATAGGTACATAATTTTGGAAGTAAAACAACAGTGTGTTTAACAAGTAAAGTTATTTATTGTCCTTTACATAGCCTGAGATGTCAAATATGCCTCGCTTTTAATCAGAAAAAACACGTCAACTGAAAAAAAAAGTGTTATTTCGCGCTGATATGGCTCCAAAGGTGTTTTGTTTCTAATAACAACGATGTGCCTCTATCTTTCTTTACAAGAAAAAACAAATGAACTTTTCCGGTCGAATTTCTCAGTTTCAATACAATTTGTTTCGTGCAACGGAAAAAGTAATCTAGTTGAGATGCGATCATTCCGTTGGCTGGGAGGAGAATACATCCAATTCCACAAGTTTTATTTACAGATAGAATGTCATCAATGTAAAGAATTGCTGGAAAGCGTATCGCTAACACAACGACAAACGAAGTGAAAAACGAGTATTTTAATCTTCCCCGCTGACTCAAATATTTAAAACCACTTCTGACTTTCCTCGAATCTTTTATTAAATTGATATTTTTTTTGCGAAAAAGTTGATATTATTGCATAGATATGAAGTCATTGGTTTTCGCGATATGGTATTACGAATATTTTTTTAAGGCATAGAAACTCATATTGCTTACCTCCACTGGGATTCTCGGTTCAATATAGGCTTTTTATAAGGAACAGGGGGGGTGGAGGGTGGGGGAGGCTTTCATGTCTATTTATTGAAATCAAACGATGATGGCAATCTTAACATTATATACATTTCGACAGGGTTATGCAGATTGCGACAGCTAGTTATTATAATGTAACTTTTTTATTTGGCCATTAAAAGTGTTCTCAAGCACATTCCTATCTGCCACCCATAACGTCATCCTTCTGTTTAATAAAACGACACAGGAATAATCCTGATCAGTATTTTCAAATACAATATGGAAGGATAACGATTGTTGAATTGATTGAAATAAAGAGTTGGTGTAAAATATATTGTATTATTTTTTATCCTCTGCAGTTCTCAGTTTGCAAATTAAATTGTAAGAAAGCACTATTCAGAATTACTTCTTTTATTCTGTTTTTAAATTAAGTAACTTTTCCTTGGTTTCTATGGGCTCTTTTGGTTGGTGTCCAACACTTCCCTGTCCAATTTACTGAACTACTACGATTGCTGGGTCCAGCTGCTTGAAAATGTATTTAATAGGGCTTAGAGCAAATGGCATCCGAAGTTGACTGCATGAGGGACGGTCGTGCGCTACCTTAAGCTTGCGACATTATGGGGACTTTCGCGTTCAAGGGTGTTGCGTTTCTGTACACTTTTCAGTGTGCAAAATTGTCTGAACTGAAATAAAAAGTGCTATGTCGTTAAGATTATTGCGATGCTTCGTTGTCTGGCTGGCGTTTCGATGTCGTAGACACTCAGCGCAATACCCAACTTATTAGGTCGTGCGCAGCAATGAACTGTCTTCAACAATTATTGTGGCGTATGTTTCTTTTTATTTACGAGAGCAGATCAATGTCGTGGCTTCATAGTTTATGGGAGTATTGTACCGATTCGTCTTGGAAGATATCCGCAACTTACGCCCCTCGCCCCTCCGGGGCGATGTTTTCATCCGGTATTGTTAAGTGTTTACTTTAGGCGGGGTAGGAAGTGGATAATTCATCGTCATACAAACGAAATACCTTTTAGATACGACGTAAAATCCGAATCAAACAGACAAAAAAAGTTTTGAATGTGAATCTTGAACTTTTTCTAAACAAATTATATGCACGTGAGTAGAATGCTACACATACATGTACGTCATTCAGTGTTTTAGCTGCCTGTGATTACACTTTCCTTGATTGAACAGATTCTAGTTCAGAAAGTTGTACGAACTGAAAACTAGCCCGGAATCGAACTCTTGATCCTCGGAGTCGCCGGCAGTAAATTCCTAACACAACTATTAAAGCGACCCAGTCTACTACTATACGCCATAGAATTGGTCATTTTTTACTCAAAATATATTTAGTGAATAATAAATGTGTGGTTTTCAATTTTGCTTTGTTTGCGTCAACAAAGATGCGTATGCATATCTGCAACGCTTTGTGGATATATTATGTAGATCTTGCATTTGCTGTGTACAATCTTAAACTTCAACTACTTATGTCTTAATGTATGTTGCCATAGAAACACACCGATGAAGGGGAAAGAAAGTGAAGAGTATAAACTGTCGCCAGTTGACAAAACAAAACCGGATACCATCAGTTAGAAAGCTTCACTTGATTCTCTTTGAAGGACGAGAATACTTAAAACAATATGCGCAAAGTTATACTGTTGAACTAGAGGGGTTAAACAAAATTGTGTTCCGAGTGTGATGTAATTACTTATAGCAGCTTAAAGCCTACGATGTAGGTGTTTAATATTACTAAAACACCTACAAATAAAATGTCATCTAATGTAGGCGCTAACAAGTATAAAGATAAGTTTAGAGCACGTTTTTAACAGTGCTGATAGACACATGCAAAGCGGCATAAAATGTCCACTATTAGATAGTTTTGCTTTCGCAAAATTATGAAACTTTCACCTAACGAAAGATAATATTTGTTTAATCTAATGGCCCTCTGGCTAAGAGCAGTTTGATTGAAGAGTACCAATGCTGTCTTTACTTAGCACTGCAGGAAACTTAACTTTTCAACATTGTGGAAACGGTTCACATCTTGCTTGTGCTAGTGGTAATTATTGTTGAAATATACTGCCTTCATATACATGTAAGTGCAATACTCTAAAGCACGGCGCCAAACAGCAATCAATCAATCAATCCATCAATCAATTAATTAATCTAACGAATCGTTCCGGCTTCATATATTAACTTGTTATACACAAGTTGACAGGCTCTCCTGTTGATTTCTACTTGTAGACACAATCGGGGAATCGCCAAGTCTTCTTTACATTGCTCTGTGAGAACATTAATTTTCGAGTTAAATAGTTGGTAAAAAATCATATTTCGTTGTTTGTGGCAGTGTTGCTTTTTTACTGCTACAACACATCACCGACATATAAGTCAAATACAAATACACTTCTGAGGACAGACTTTAGAACCAACCACCAGTAACATGGCGCGTGAGACAGTACGTGAATCAATGATTCAAATAAGCCAGTGAATCAATCTCATTTTTACAAAGATATTGTCTTGATAAGAAAAATCCTGAATTTTATACAGATTTTGTTTTCAGCTCAGAAAAGTGATTCGCAAAGTTGCGTTGACTTTTGTTAATTTTCTCATCCGGCCTGGTAGTAATTTGGACTACATGGATCGGCCTTAAGTATAAAAGAGTAACTACCCGCGACTACGGTCATTATACTAGGGAGTCGTTTTTACACCTTTTTATTATTAAAGGGGTTGACCTAAAAGCTGATAAAGTGCAACACTGTTATGTGTGTGGCGTCAAACACCAATCACACACTTTTTGTGAATATTCTATATAAACCACCATCCATTGCTTCCAAGTGTGATCACGATATCACTACTGAGAGTGGCAGCCTGATAGCCGAGGACAAACAAGCCTTTACCGGCTTCCCGCAGTTACCAGTTAACTGATACCAGATATCATTTAATAAATTGACCGGAGTTATTTTGGTAAGTTACTTAGCCGATATGTCTGACACTATAACTTCTAAACAAGAGTTAGGAAATACCACAAAACTATGACGGCTCTTGCTATTTCGTAAAACAAACTAATCAAAACGAAATTTAAATGCAAAGAGCAATGCAATTAAAATACATTCTGTGTGTAACAATGCCGTATGATAACGCTGGAACTCACCGCTATCGTATAAGTTAAATAATTTTAAGTGCAACTTGAAACGCCAATCTAGCTTCCTAATCCTACTCCAATTTTAATACGGGATGGGGTCCGTCTGATGACCATCAGGTATATGATTGGGTCAAAAGATATGGCTCCGACAATCGCGGGTGTGGTTTTTACTAGGTTTCCTCCCAGGTTTCAAACGAAATAAGTTAAGGAACATTGTGAAGTGGACAATATAACACCATATAAGTAAAATGACCTTGTGAACGACATTAAACCCCAACCAAACAAAGAAACAAAATCAAACCCCAATCTCTCAGTCGTGCCTTATTGGTTTAGGTTAACGCTAATGATATTTGCGACTTCAGTGGATTTGCTGGGGTTTTTTTTTTGCGGCATTCTGATAGGTCGTTGGTGGAAAAAAGGACCGAAAAAAGGACCAATCAAAACTGAAAAAATATGAGGGAAATCCCCCAATGTCGTTATTTTATAGTACCTTGAGAACGCACCTATATGTCCGTTTACTCATTCTACTCCAGTGTACCGTCCACAGGTACAAATCCGCCTGTCGACTATCAGGTAAATAACTGAGTGCTTTAAATACCCTTAGTACGACGTTAAATCCAAATCAAACAAATTAAACGTTGATAAAGTAATCAATGAATACAAAAAATATTAGAGTTTCGTGATCCTACGATTTAAATTTTACTTTATAGTTATGAACTTATCAAATATAGCTGCCCCATGCATCATTTAAAACAAATATTGATATATTACTCAATATTAACCATAATGATTAATCTCTATCAACAGAGCTTTCACATTTGTTTCAGTTAATCCACATGTCATTTGGTTGGACTGGATAATTTATATGCCCAAATTTATGGTTACAAACACAGAACCTATGCTCACAGGGTTCGTGTGTGTTACAATTTCTGTCGTCAGTAGACTGATAAATGAGGGGTATAAACGGATGTTGTAGGTCTTCGTTTAGTCCCCAGACAAACTTTATTAGATTGACTCATTTTTCACAGAAGTCATATAAAATGATATTAGGAATGATCGCCAAGTTTGTCAGGAAGGGTTTTGAATCACGTAGCATCCATATCAGTTGTCTTGTTTAAGAGGCATTGATAAGCTTATGTACCAAACATAACACAAGGCTTTATGGATTACAACATCTAGTTCATTAGGGGTGCAGCGTTTCAATGTCTATTCAGGCATCGTTCTCAAGCATATATGATCACCAGCTGTACAGCGTTAATATATATACAGTTTTCTAGCAAGATGATACAGTAACGAACAACCATCGGCTTGTGTGGCACAATGCTTGTGATAAATGGTTTCTTAGAGGGTGGTAGTAATCACAGGTTAGGCTATCCATGGCTGTAATGTTTTATAGGTATGAGTTGAAAATGTCCTGATTAACAACTGTGCACATACGTTAGCGGGGGTTTTTGGTTGTGGGTTGTGGTGATTTGTTCATTGTATGCAGGTCATCATACAAAGTGTTCAGGTCATTCATGTCAAGTCATGTGCACGCCAGCTTTGACCAATTGTATACCTTTTCGTTCACGAAATACTGGGGCGCCTAATCATCTCCGATAAAATAAGCGGATAAAAGAATTTGTGTTTTATTAGATTTAACCGAATCCTACAAAGCTTTAACATTTTTAAAACAAACTTTTCTTATCAGTTTTCAGATTTAAAAATAAGTATGATTATGGTTAGGTTAATTCAACATTTTTAAATAAATGGGAAGCTAAATATATACCAAAACTGTTACAGCTAGAGGAGCAGTACTTTTCAAACGGTTCAAAATATTACGCGCTTTACGATTGTGTTGTATCCATTGAGGACAGTATCCGTTGTTCTGTATCAATTGAGGACAGTATCCGTTGTGATGTATCAATTGAGGACAGTATCCGTTGTGCTGTATCCATTGAGAACGTTATCCGTTGTGCTGTGTCTATTGAGGACAGTCTCCGTTGTGCTGTATCCATTGAGAACATTATCCGTTGTGTTGTATCCATTGAGGACAGTATCCGCTGTGTTGTATCTATTGATAACATTATCCGTTGTGCTGTATCCATTGAGGACAGTACCCGTTGTGCGGTATCTATTGATGACAGTATCCGTTGTGCTGTGTTCATTGAGGACGGTCTCCGTTGTGTGGTATCCATTGATGATAGTATCCGTTGTGCTGTACCCAATGAGGACAGTATCCGTTCTGCTGTATCCATTGAAGACAGTATCCCTTTATTCCAAAAAGTGCCGCGAAACACCAATAATGTAAACAGCGACGAGTAATCAAATTTTTAACTTTGTCCAATTCACGGTCTTTGTAAATATGACTTTTCGATGGAGATTTGTCAGAATTAGCCATGCTAATGTACAGTTTATCTCATTACATGCAAAACGCTTTTGAAACGTGTGATGTGTTGACACGTGTCTGTGTCCTTTTCGGTTGAGTTTATTTCTCTTGTCGCGATGTTGGGTGTCTGGAGTTTAATGTATATTGGTAGGAATAATCTTAGTAATTAGAAAAAGAAATAATAATAAAAATAAATATATATAAATACAATGTACTTCCCCGTGGCTTTGTGGTAGGTGTGGGCTTACTTAACTGAACCTGCTCCGATCTACCGTTCCTTGGATTACGTATATGAGCGAGTCACATGGCGTGGCTCCGGCAATCGCGGGGATGGTTTTTAAGAAGTTCCCTCTCTCTTTTTCACGGTAATAAGGCTAGGTGAATACTGTGTGAAGTGGTCAAACCGTCGTCATATAAGTCAAATACCATTGAGTAAGACGTTAAACCCGAAACAAACAAACAATCAAGCAAACGGCTAAAGTGGGCCTGCTTGTATAGCAATGCTGTCATTACTTACCAACGGTATTTTATATTACATTTTCTCGTTTTCCACAGAAATGTGTGTTAATCTACAACACAAAGATTGATAAAATGATTGATTGGGGTTGTACGTCGTGCTTAATGGTATTTCACTTTTATGATGGTGGTGAATTCCAACGATAATTGATACTATAATAACCATAAAATGTTACGTGTTTTGATACTGTTGGAAAGTTAATCGCCGTCCAGTGCAAAGTAAAGCTAGCATTGCTACTCGTCAAACAAAATACCATTAGCCAGGGAACGCTACAACCCAATACGATTTATCGACATGCTAGTCATTCACATTTGTGAAATAAATATATATATATAAAATATTTTAAAAACTGCTCCGATGTTAAATATATAATTGAATTTAAAATAAAATTTGGCGTACATGTAATACATTTTTTTATTTCGCACATGATTAGTCTCCTTGAATATCATATCTGCTCGCTCAAATGCAATTCATGTCGTCAGCAGTCAGATCATATAATGACCATTATAACCTTATCAGAGATTCGTGGCTCATAAAGAGAAACGACCGAATAAACGAACCTTAGAGGATTTCTTATCGTCTGCAATAAAACATTATTAAATTAATTCGTTCTCCACAGAAGCCATACTGTGGCAGAATGAGAGTGTTTGCCTAGTTTGTCATACACTTTGGTGAAATAAATAGGACGGCTACGATGTGCAATACACAAGACAATTTAGAACAGTGAACGCCCTAGTAAATGTATGGTGTCTTCGATTGTCCGAATAAATGTGACTCAGAGCATTAGTTGTTAAACACAGAACCAATAAAAGCAATTTTAAACAAAAATACTTGCGTTATGTTATACATAGAGCAAATTTAGTTAAAGCAGTTTACCCAAACTTTGAGCAATGGTCTTCTTATTCTTAAATTTACTTTGTTTCCATTTAAAATTTCAAAAATATATACTTGTGAAAATATATATTATGATCGCGTGATTCATAGATCGGCTGACAGTCACGTCTTTGTGTGGACCGTTTCTCCTATAAGTTTGCCAACAAAACACGGTTCTGGCATCAAATACAAGTCATCATTTCGTTTACGTTAATTATTTTTATGGGAGAAACTATTCCGACTGAAGCATATTGATATAGGGAAGTAACATATTTACCGACGATAATCAGGTCATGATATCGTTCCGAGTTGACACGCCCGGACACCAATCTCTAGAATTGATTGATTGTCCTACTTTATTTCCGGAAAACCATTTGTCTCATTCCATCAGGTGGTAATGAATTATGCATTTCTCTAAGCGTTTGCTATTGCTCAATGAGATTACGTATATCTATGGCGATTTAATTAATGACAAATTCCAGAACATTCCTTAAGATTGGACATATATTGATATTGGCGTTATAAACAATAAAAATCAGAGATAAGCTTGATATTCTGGATTTATAATGTAAAACAATAACGCTTATCTACGAAGCTAGAGCGATTCCTTAGATTAAACAAATATTATGTTTGTTTTGTTGAAAATTTTATAAAATTAAGAGAGCAAAACTATTCAATTTGACAAGTGCGTGATATTTGAAATCTTACGTGGAAGCTTCGTGTTTAAATGCGTGTTCAACAATGACCCCCTTTATACTAATAAAAGAAATCTTGTTTGAGTGGCATTTAGAAGCTGGTGAATAAGTAAGACATGACGACTCATATATGCTACCCAATTATATCCAGAAATTGTACATCCATATCAGTCATCATGTCTTACTAATAAAAGAAAGGCTCGTTAGTTTCCATCAGGTATTTTCGTTTTTGTGTAGGTGTAAATTTTAATATATTTGTCTGTATTTTATTGGTCATCTTATAACCGAAAATTGGCTCATGTGAATATCGGTAGTGACGGAGTTTGGAGCTTTAAAACGATATTACATAACATCGTTTGCTGACACGAATCCCTTTTTTCCGGCGAGTTATCCACCCGATTTTAAACTTCCGAATAAAATATCAAGTTAATATGAAAAACCATATAACTCATTTATTTTTATCCAATATATATTTATATAACAGATAGAGTGTATGTGTTTTAGTCCATCGTGGCTCCATATACAAAATAAAATGTTTAATAAATATGTTTACAAGATTTTGGGAATTGTGGTACAGAGAAGCCAAAATATTAATATTTACCAATATGTCTTTCCTTCGTTTAACGCTAAAAACTCCATTCGGCGTACTATTTCAAAATACCGAATTTTTCCATTTATTGCCAATGACATTAATTTTACTCATACAATCATCGAATACAGGTCAACTGGTATTTCTGAACCATTCCTAAGAAGGCTCCACACGGTTCGAGTGTGTTTGGGATTCTTGTCGCCAGTAGACCAATAAACGAGAACGATATCAGTCTTTAAGGTCTTCTTATGAGCTGCAGGGAAACTTTATTACATTCAATCATTTTTCACAGAAGCCATAAAACACGATATCTCCTAGTTTGTTATGTGTGAGGTAAAGAGGTTTCTGATGATGTCAAATACACAAGTCAATTAGGGCAGTACAAGGTCAAGGGCAGTATCTCTTTCGCAAATCATAACTTATCTCCGAATACGCGAATATATCGAACGCATGTATATTGAAACCATATTCTATATATTTATACGCGAAACATTTTTCAGACTCATTTGCCTCAACAAGATAACGCAAAATAGAATAAACGCTATTTAGGTAAGATAAAATTAATTCTAAACAATCTGCAGTTTTCTAGTTCAACAACTATTATATTGATTTTCTTTTGAAAATAAATCGTTCTTTTGAATAAATGAAGAGAGAACAAATGGTTAGCCTCCACCGGTCATCAAACCCGAGGCATCTGGGTTACAGGTTCAACGCTTTGCCGACTAAATATATAAATGTTTTAGCTATGGCGTACATAAATTAGTAATTAACTCTTAATCTTAACACCCGTTAATTACATAGCCTAAGTTTATACTACCTCAACACGGATCGGGACCTCCAGTATTACTCAGTGGTTTGCGTGTCGGCTTAGTTCGATGTACCGCTCACGGGTTCGAGTCCTTCCGTTGTCTATCCGATACAAGAGCGAGTCAGGAGTGTTTTTTGAGGGTTTTCTATGAACCTGTTGTCCTCCACTAGGTATAGTGGGAAATGGACACTCTGGCGTCATAAAAATTAAATACCCTTGATTAGGACGTTACACCTCAAACAAATTAATCACAAATCTACCACCATTGAAATAGAGAGTATAGTCGTGTTCATACAAAAACAAAATTGCTGGTAAGAGAAACCTGTCTTGGCAGCACATTTACCGACGGAAATTATCCAGCTAATGAAGTTGTGTAAGTCAAAATATGATATATGTTTGTACTTTATTTCCGCAAACCCTATAAACAAATAATAATCAATTGAACAACTAAATAAAGGCACGTTCTTGTGTGATGAAATTATTCGTATTAAAAATAAAATAATACAACAAAACAAAGTTACATTAAGACACAGCGAAATCCACGATTCAATACTGTAGATTGTAGAGATTGACGAATTCTCTCTGGTCATAACTTTCAAATCGCATTTAGGTTAACAAAAATGTATTTAAGTTTAATCACACTTCCAATGTAAACAGGATAACTAATGTGTCCTTAACTTTATATACTTGTACAAACACAGACTCCCTCTCCACAAGAGCAGTCTTTTTAACGAATTGCATTTGCCTTATTTAGTATTAGGTCCTCTGGCTACCGGCAGTTTGTTTGGATAGTAATAATGATGTCTTTACTCAGCACCGGAGGAGGATTAACGTTCCAACAGTACCAAATCACCTCACATTTTATGATTGGGATAGTGTCAATTATTGTTCAAATACATGGCCTTCACCTAAGTCAAACAATCAATCATTAAGTATTGAACATAAAGTTTTACTGGTTGACGAAATCACTACATCCATTATTCCAAATTGCATTTCTACTAACAAATATATCTTTAAGTTGAATCCTACGTCAAATGTAGACAGGAAAGCTAATATTTCCAGAACTATATTTACGTGTACAAACAGTCTGTCCACAAGACTCGTTTGACTTGCAATTGCTGTCGTCAGTAGACTGATGAAAGAGGAGAATGAAACAGCGTTAGAGGTCTTCTTATGCCACCAGCCTAGTTTTATTAGATTGACTCGTTTTACACAGAAGTCATAAATCATGCTATTGAGAGCTACACCTAGAATGTCATACACGTTTGAAAATAAATAGCACCACTACGATGTCAAATGCCCAAGTCCATTTAGAACATAATCATACAGTGATCTCTCTCCATCGATTTTAGTTTAACGTCGTTATTCAAGACTATTTCGGTTATACGAAAGCATCCGAGCCTTAAAAACGAAAATAGTCACCCTAGACACTACTGAAAGATACGGATTTAAATGGCACTTTTGGAAGTATATCCCGAATGATTTGAAATATCAAGGCAGCTAAACAAAAAATTCCACTTTTTCTGTTGTATTGTCATGAGTATAGCTCTATAGGCATTATTAACGGTTTCCCAGAATTAAATAGAATCAACTCCCATTTGATTGACAAAGGGATTTTCGTTGACACCGGACTCTATCTATTTGATAAATGATGTTGAGTGGAGACACCAAGCATACTCTTTGTTGGTGGACTTGCTACACCAGTATTCATTATAAGCTAGCACGGAGAAGAAACAATGCAGTGCAACAACATAAGTCAATGAGAACGAAATTTAACTAATCTGTTTCCGTGACGAAGTTGTGAGCATTGGTAGAATTAAGGGTATGTTTGAATAATTTAGTTTTTGTTCTCAAGGAGATTTTTCTTATATGGCGACAGGTTGTCCATGCTCCTTCTGTCTTGTGTAAATCTGGTGACAAACCGAAAGGAAACTTTATAAAAACCCTCCCGGCGATTGTCGGAACCACTTTGGGTGACTCCTTGCTTACCGAAGGTCAAGAACGGTAGTTAAGCGGTATAGTATAAGAGGGTCAGTAGCTCGGCACGCTAACCATCAAATCACAACCATGGGCCGCTTTGTTTATACAGACATTCCTGTGCCGTTTACAACAAATAAATCAGATAGCAGATATGATTTTAATGTTTTAATACAAATTAAACAACCAGAGTATTGCTAACTGGGTCAACATTCCATAAGCACACATTATTGGCTCAATGATATTCAAACAAAGTCGTCTGGACTGTTGTTGGTCCTTTTTTTGAGTCGTTAAGTGCTCTTACGGGAATATCAGAATCAATCGGTAGAGACAGAATAATGCAAATAAACGGTGCCAGAGTGTCTGCAATCCCCTGTTTCAGTTCTGGGTGACTGGTACTTGCAGGGTCTACAAAATATCTCTGATTCAGACAAGTTGCAATCATTCACAAGAGCCGATTCTTTGAAAAGCTACAAAATGTAATCTCGGAGATGATTAAGTCTCACATTCTGAAAAGGCTGTAGTTGCAATTGTTGCGCGGATGTGCTGCTTTTTTTATAAGTGGGGCCACGGCATAACTTTTTTTTCACTGTTTATATTAGATATGGAATTTTATCCAATATATATAAACAATTCTCTTTCTTGGTCAACTGCGCTCATTGATTGATGGCGGTTCTAATTCGTAATAAAGGGTTTTTAATTTATCAGACGGAAGTCTATTCCAACAATAGCACAACCAACATATTAAGGGTTTCCATAATGTTGGTAAGATAATTTTCCTCCAGTGCTTAGTAAACACAGCATAGCAGCAGCTACTCTTCACACCAACTAGATTTAGCAGCATGTCAAGGGGTTAGGACCGTTGACAGTTGTACTTGATTGGAATATATGTTTAACACAAACACCCACTATTTTTATTACAGTATTATTTACCTAATTTATTGCTATAGATTCGTGTATAATTGAACGATTTTTGTCGCCGAAAATAGATCATAAAACAGCATGATTTAGTGCAGGTGTTAATATTGCTGATAATTAGTATTTGCGATCATACACATTCCACAAAACACTAAAATGACACCAATTTCGAAAAGAGATTGTAAAACAGCAGGTTTTTGTGCAAGTGTTTACATTACTAATATATAATATTTGTGATCATACACATTCCACAAGAAACTATGCTGACATCAATTTCGAAGAGAGATTGTAAAACAGCAGGATTTTTGTGCAAGTGTTTACATTACTAATATATAGTATTTACATTCATACACATTCCGCAAGAAACAAAAATGACCCCCAATTTCTCCTGATAGAGCATAACGTTAGTCATTCGGTGCGCCGCTTCCAATTAACTCGCGTTCAGCTTGGTTTTGGCTCAATTCTTGGTCAAGCCTATTCTCCCCACTCCTTGGTGGTAGGGTCTGTTTACCTTACATCAATTCTGTCCACTCTGCAAATCTCTAGGTCAATGGACTGCCCAGACGTAGAGAATGTGAGTCGTGTTGCATTAATTTTGCGCCGAGTTCGCTATTGTCTAGATTAAACGCACTTCAGCGTGAAGCGGAAGCTAGATTTGGCCGACTGTGTTTTTTGTCTCTATTAAACTCACTATAGCACAGATCGGAAACTGCTGCCTTCATCAACAGTTATCCAGTTACAAAGTTAATTTAGTCTGTTATTGAAATATATATTTACCTAATAATAACATGCCAGGTCCTCTTACGTTACTCTACCGGAAATCACTATAATACATGGTCCTGTTATATGACTAAGTCGTCTATGTCCTATGCTCTGGAGGTAAGACGTCGACGGTTTGAATTGAATGAGACAGCAGGAGAGTCAATCAAACCATCCCGCAGCATGATCAAAACAACCTGAAAATCTTTTCATGGGTTTTGTGTTATTTAATGAAGTGATCGACATGAGCAAATGATTATTATGCTTCAATGATTTTAATCCTTTTCAACCTCACTAGCAATTTTCCGACTTTATCTTACACTCTTTAAGGTTATTCACTCATAGCCCTCTCTCATCAACGGTTCCAAGCATATCTCCCTTTCCTATTATGTCAAAGAACTGTTTTTTTGGCCTTCTGTTTATATATATATATACTTCCATCTTTTCTAAAGAACCGTTGTTGTCGTAATGGTTCCAAATAAATGGTTCCATCTTTTCTAAAGAACTGTTTTTGTCGTAATGGTTCCAAATAAATGGTTCCATCTTTTCTAAAGAACCGTTTTTGTCGTGATGGTTCCAAATAGATGGTACCATTTATTCTAAAGAATCCTGTATTTGTCTCATCCGGTCTCGGTTTGTTGCCAGTAGTGTTGAGGGTAGTTTCCTTCGCCCATTTGGCTAACACATCGTCATATAAGTGAAATACCCTTGAGTACGACGTTAAACACCAATCAAACAAACTATATAAATAATGCTCAAAGAACCATTTTTTCTAAGAGTGTATGCTATTTAATTTGTCAGCGCTAAACATAGACTTACAATGTTTCTGTTTGGAAATGTTTCAGGACAATATTCAGGGATTCCAAGGATCCAGGGCTAAACTGGTGAAAGATTATGGAAAGTTATTAGACGTTCTTACTCAACAAGAAAATGAGAACAGCGATGCGGATGTTGATTCGAACGTTTTAGGCGTACACGATTCGTATAAAAGACAATTTGATTCGCTCGGGGGATATGCTATACACCCGTATAAGCGCCATTTTGATTCGCTTGGTGGTTTTGCTATTCATCCAGGAAAGCGATCATTTGACTCACTGGGAGGCTATGCAATTCATCCCGAGAAAAGGCATTTTGATTCACTAGGCGGGTTTGCCATCCACCCGGGCAAAAGGCAATTCGATTCATTGGGTGGATTTGCCATTCATCCAGGAAAGCGTCATTTTGACTCACTTGGTGGTTTCGCAGTTCATCCCGGAAAACGTCATTTTGACTCGCTTGGTGGTTTCGCTGTTCATCCAGGAAAACGACACTTTGACTCACTTGGTGGTTTTGCAATTCATCCCGGAAAACGGCATTTCGACTCACTTGGTGGTTTCGCAGTTCATCCCGGAAAGCGTCATTTTGATTCACTCGGAGGCTTCGCCATTCACCCAGGAAAACGGCAATTCGACTCACTTGGTGGTTTCGCAATTCATCCAGGAAAACGTAATTTTGATTCATTGGGAGGTATAAGTGTTCCATACAAGAAAAGCGTTGGTGATAACTCTGATTATATTTCTCAAATGTCTGAGGATGTACCTACTGTTAATGGACAAGGATTGGATTCATTTACTGACCAAGAGTTATCGGACATGAAGCGGGCCTTTGACACATTAGGAGGTACTGGTGTCCCATACAAGAAGCGATATTTCGATTCACTAGGTGGCTATGGAATACACCCTGCAAAGAAATCAAACGCCGATCTTTCAAACGCGGATGTTGATGTCTCGGAATAAGGACAAGTTTGATATGATTAATACCAAATCTTTCTTGGGTTCAAATGATGTGTTTTCATTTAATAATAGGAAGAATGTGGAAAATATATATGTAAAATCAACAGCATGAAGTTTGGGAATTTTTTTGGACTGATACACGAAAATCCGTATTGGCTGGGACTCTTTATTTCTAAATTAAAAAATTAATTTACTATTTGACAAAAATCAAGATTTCAATCCATTCGTTGAGTGCTTACAATATGCAATCGCGCAATATGCCGTGTAAACTATTACTGTTCATTTCGATTATGATGTTATCGTTGAATAAATACAACTGAAGCATATACTTTTTAAAACTTGATTTACTCTTTCTGATTATAATCAAACGTTTATTTTAGTCATATGCTACATGAATTTTATGACGGTTTTGCAATCTCTGGGCGGTTGTACACGAGAGTCTTAAGCGAGAAAATGTGTGATGATATGAATCCAATGTGCTACCAAAACGAAGGCCAGCGCGACTCAATTGGGTTGTTTTCGAGTTTTGGTTGAGCAAAATTGCGGGTTAAGTCTGTGTTGTCGTCTGCCAAATCTTTATTCTCCTCAGAGACTCACGGCCCTTTCCTGATCCATAATTATCTGAACAGATACCTGTCTAAGTATTCAGGATTCAGCAAATGTCTGGACAAACAAATCTTTAATCCCCAACTGTTGCTTCAAGCTGATACCCATCATCTATAGGAGTTGGGGCGTCTTGAAATACAACCACTACTGCCACAAGTTATATCACGTACAATGAATGCTTCCACGTTGAACATACTTTACCCAGATTAAATGTTACGTATAGGTGGAATCGTAGTATCAAGTTACAATACCCACATCAGCATACGTCCACCGGAGATAATGGACATATAGGCCATGCCGTCTCGTTAAATATTTGCCGACAACTTAACTCGAGTCTTTTGAGCGATATCCATCTCTTCGTTGAACGTACAAATGTGTTATCTTGACTTGATTAATTTCGGAACAATGACGAGCAAATATCGACAGAACTTTTTTACTTTAGACAATCCCATTATTCACACACAAAACATAAGATGTGGATAGTGATTTCGACTCCAATCAATGCATAAAATCAAACACCGAAGAGTTTGATCATTTATTATATTTTCCCAGAATGGATGGAATATAGACCTCTTGCAAAAGATGGCACAGTTCTCTAGTGTACTCCCTAGATGGTGTATGCTTCTGGTTTACAGGTTTCGACCCAGCCCCGGTGTCACGAGTTCGTCCAAATATTGAAAAACAAAATGATATCCGGTAACACGGTAACTCGACAAAGAATTTATCCTTGTTTTCAAACTGTAAGTCTATCGCTGTTAACAAAATGTTAAGGTAGCATTTCCGATGCAACCAGAAAACATATTGACTGCTGTTGTTCTATTTTATAAGGTCTACGCAATTATGAGTGTTTATTTGCTTGATTGGATTTGATGGCCATACCCAATGTCAACCTGCATGGCTTTAATATTTAACCATTTTATTTGACACCTGTTCTCTGTCAACGACGATTAAATTGCGTGTATCTTCAATTGCGTTTGTAACGGTATTTCAAAACAAACTGACATGCCCCCCAAATGCCACAAAATATAATATGTTTCTACTCAATTATGCTACAAGTTTCTAACTCTGAAAGACGGCGATATGTGTTATTTCCTTCATTTCTATACACAATATCGAAGATTTTCGAGTTCAAACTGTGAGAAACAGTACACGTTTTATGCACAATAACACGATACAATAATGTCAAGCATAACATACAATGCCTGCCATGGCATGCTTTGGCAAATATTACCGACATTTACATATGGCGTTCTCTAGCACCTTCCTAGCTTCATTTCAAAATTTGATATTAATCATAATCAGTATGCGGCGAATATGATTTACAGCGACGTGATGAAGTGCAAGCAAATTTACAGAATCCCAATTGTGACATTTTTATGGAGACTTTTGCAGATTGTGATTCGCGACAGCCTATATACACATGGTGACATATTCATATCAATAACGTTATTCACACCTAATTCCACAGTTATAGATCACGCTCTTGAAGAAGGTATTTTTCATTGACTTTGTATGTGAATAGTGTTAATATCCACTGTGTGCGCAAAACACTGTTATCATGAGTGGAAATGAAATGTCCTTTGTTATAGCACGTCTACAGCGCTGCACGCTTCGGTTGCTCGGATATTATGTTGATACTGACCGATTTATCTGATTATTAACTGATCAATGTTTGTATGGCCTTCTGTTTAAAAAAGCCATTTAACCTCCCAAATGACCACAACGTATGAGATTTCTTGTCTCCGTCGCATGTGATACAAATCATTTATCAATAAAGTTTGTTGTAAATGTAACGAAGTTAAATTGTGGAATTTTATCAGACGGTTAAAATAACACAAAAGTCACGTAGAATCAAGCATTAACTTACCTTGGAGGATAGTCGATATTTTAAAAATGTTCATACCAAACATTGTTAGCAGTGCTATGAGTATTTAATACACAACATAGAAGAACATAATTTTGTGTTGGTGGACAAAGGATTGGGTAAAGTGTTAAGGATCAACATCAGTCAATTGGCATTCACGCAAGATAAGATTTGGTAGGGGGACGGCATCTCATTGACTAATACTGACAAACCACATGTTCTTTGACAGTCTCTCAAAATACAGTTAAACCCAATGGGGTTCAAGAGCGAGAAAGTAATTTAAGGATCTTAAACACTCAATATTCGTACTTCAAACTTCGATTGTTTTGGACATAAATCAGTTTATTGCTTTTTTGCTGATTTACCCAATTACGTTTTGCAACCAACAACAATAAGTGGTTTACCCTAAATATACTGGGTAATTATCCTTAAGATTGACGCATATGATTGACTGACTAGTACATTAATAATAAACACTATTGTTGTCGCTGTGTAGGCTTATAGGTTACGACTTTTAGTTCCTGCACAGTCAGGTTTTGTGCACACATGTAAATGGGAACTTCTATAGATGCCGATGGATTTAAGCAGCGTACCGTATCCAAAAAATTACGTTTGTAATACTGCGTTCTCTGGTCTTGTCATTGTTTTTGTCAATGAAAATGATGGTAATTTCTTCACCTATTGGACAGAGTGAAATACCATTAACGTTAAGCGTGAAACCACTATCAAACAAATACAATCAGATGTGCACGAACAGTATCCATCATTTCCAACATGGCCTTAAACATCACCAAAAAATAGAATATCTAACACACATATGAAATGATTCATATTCTTATAAATGTTTGATTATGCGAAAACCTACTAATCTCTCCCAAACTCTGAACTTACGTGTATAGGCATAACTCACATTTGATATGCTCCCTCGCTTTTATCGTCCACCATTTTCAGTTTGAGATCTTGTGCCGAGAAGGCTGAACATGTTTCGAATTTTTACAGTGTAATGAAAACAAATTTCAGCATGGATAGACAACTATATTCTCGTAGGTGGCGCCGTCATATAGAATGTAAATATTGAAAAATAGTGCCGTTTCAGACCGTACGTATACGAACCATCTGATACGGATAAATATACGATGCCTCTGTATCTGTGTGGTGAGACTCATAGGTATATGATAAAGGAGAATATACAAGGGATAAAACAATTGAAAGTTATTTACAATATAAAAAAAACAGCATGTACAAAAACAGCAAATTGTCAATAAAGTTGTATCACAGACCAACATTTCATGTATGTTTTATGTAAATTACACATTTTGCGTCAAGTAAATGAGAATAGAATAAAGGTACATGAGCACAGATGACCTCAACAGACCAAACACTTAACAGATTAAGTGTTAAACTTAAAAAAAAGAAGAAATTTATGTGTTTTAAATAAATGTTTAGCCCAAGGAGACCAGCAACACCTTCAGCCCTAAAGTAGCTTATCTTAAGGGCATGGCTTTATTGTAATTACAATTTTTCTTATTTTGACAGTTTTACTGTTTCGATGTGGATATATGTGTTGGAGTACTGCCCGTCCTTCTCATTGTGCAGTCTCATGCACCATTTCTCCAGGAATGACGTATATCTCTCACCTGTCCTCTGCTTTAATCAAGAAGGTAAGATATGGATTAAGTCATTTTAAAAATACATGTAAAAGATGAATTATTAACTTTGATAGCTTTAGGAGGAAAATCTATAAAAGGTATGTGGGTGGATGGATGAAGGTAGGTAGGTGTGCTCCTGGACTTGACTTTCATTTGAGCACCCTTATATCCACCTCCCATGTAACTTAGGAATGTGCATTAAAATACCTGCTACCATTGAAAGTTCCACCGTCTATTGAATCCATTCATTACATGTGAATGCCGCCAGTATCATGGGGGCAGAGGGGGGGGGGGGGGGGGTGTCAAACTCCATATAAGTGAATGCTACCTGCATCATGAGGCGGTGATCCCCCATGTAAGTGAATGTGCCTGCATCATCAGGTAATGAACCCCATATAAGTGGATGTGTCTGTGTCATTATGTGATGACCCCCCATATAAGTGAATGTGCCTGTGTCATTATGTGATGATCCCCTATATAAGTGAATGCTATCTGTAGCATTGGGTGGTTAACCCCCATATAAGTGAATGTAGCTATATCTTTAGTTAGTGAACCTCCATAAAAGTGAATGCTGACTGTATCATTGAGTGGTAAAATGACATTAAGTATGGTCAGACTCAGAACATGATAAACTGGAAGTATGAAAACCTAAACATTACATGTACTTTATACCTGGTTTGATGGAATGTTTGTTTAGCTTTTAAAAAGCCGCAACTTCCAGCACAGCGTGCAGTTTGAAAATCACAACACATGCTTTTTTAGTTCAAAATGCAACAAATCTATAACATTTCCAAATATTTTTTTTTAACCGATAATTCATATTTTTTGTGTGTGCATGAAATGAAACATCTGTGAACTACTTGTAACCATGGTAACTTTATGATTTTTATAATGGTGTTTTAGGCTTGATTACCCATGATTCCATGCTCTGTTCTGAAATAAATATCAGCTTAATCATGTTCAAAGGTAATAAAACTCACAACAGCCATGGTATGGGAGAATGGGTAATTTTAATTAACAGAGTTTGGTTTGGTGTAAAACCCTAATCAAATCAAGAATAAATTGTATTAGTATGTGACTGATTTTCAGGTAAAATTCATGGTCAGGTGATGCTGGAGTCTGGTCAGTCTTATGCTGTACTCACACCGTTTACTGTTCCAAAGCACCAGTGGCTTCACATTGTGTTTACATTCAGAAAGAATCTGGTAAGTACTAAGCAGTTATGTACAGTTAATGAGGAGATTATTGCTCTAATACATGTGAAATTTCTTTTTGTTTATATTTGATTTTTTTGTCCCCATATAAATGTAAGCTACATGTACTGTAAGGTTTTCTGCAGATATATGTAGCTTACAGTGTTACAGTGACTTTGAACTTAAAAATCAAACACACTAGGACAAGAACCCAGTGTTCTACTTAAAAACTTTTTGTTAATAAATCCACATAAAAATAAACATTTTCTCCTAGAACATGTCCTATCTTGAGTGTAGCAGAAACTATGAAAGAGTTACCATAAGCTTGGGGAGTGTATCGTCATATCCTATGCTGCTTCAATCAGATATTTGGCAATGTCTGCCATTAGCAACCGCATACTAGATATCTTAGCTGCACACATTATTTTCGTCATTTATTTAGCAGTGTACTACATGTATAAAACAATCATTGTGTTTATAAAAATGACTATCTGTGTAAGCTAGGGTGGAGGTATTATAACAGAGTCAAACTGACCCATTGCAACCACCATAGATATGAATGTATTCGTCCAATAAATGCACAGATAACACAGGCCATGGTGAACACCAAATTCAACCAAAACAAGCATAAGTTTTCTGAGTTGATGATATAAGTCACATGTAAACAGGGGAAAACACAATTCCACATAAAGTTTATTATTTGAATGGTGTTTGTTGATTGTACATTTATGTATCCATTGGTCATGTAAAAATACTCAGTCTGGAAACTTAGTTCGTCGACAGAAATCTTCTGCTTTTACAATCGAGAATTGAGCAGCAGCTCTGTGATTGGTCAATTTAAGACACCAAATGAAATTGTAGGGTGGTGTGATTGCGTTAGATCTCAAAATAGTGACAAAGAAAACATGAGGAGTGGTTTTGAGATCTGGTTTTAATTAGATAGACTGAGGTACATGTATGATAATACGCTCACTGACCCACCAACCAGCCAATTAACCATTCAACCAAAATAAATACACACCTCCCACCCACCCACCATCCATCATTCAATCAATCAGTCAGTCAATCAATCAATCAATCAACCAATCAATCAATCAATCGATCAATCAATCAATCTTTTTGTGATTTCAGTGGACATTAGATGTTGAATATGGGGAGAATTTCAACCAGACTCTCAGTACATATTTAAAGTAAGTTATTCAACTGATAAGAATATGGTTTTCTGCTGGCTTCAACCAGTATGTATAGAAAACTGTCCAGACTTAGCAGTAGATCTTCCTACATAACCCGTGACCAGAGCTAAATGTAAAAAGGGAACAGGAATCCGATATGTTTGTGATGTCTTTGTATCGTCCTGTGAGTGTCCTCTATTTGTCCTGTCAGGGTATTGTTTGTTGCCAGTGGTGTTCCTTTGCCCATTGGGCTGGCAAGCCATCATGTGAGTGAAATAATCTCAAGTACGCAGTTAAACCCCAATCAAACAAACAAACAAATCTTACATAACCAACAGTTCATCCTACATGTACATGTATGGTTGTAGCAGTGTGGATATTGCATTTAGAATACACAGTTATCCTATAAGTGGAATTGCTTTAACCAGAGTGTTTAACACCAATCTATCAAACAATTCCCATTTGAGCCGGTTTGTTCTTTTAAATGTCAGAGGAAACATTTAGAAAGAAAATGAATAAAAGCAAGTCATTTAGCTCCATATCAGTATCTGCTGTGTTTTGAATTGGAAAACTGGTCCATTTAGTCACACTAAGTTTTACATGACCTTGCACCTTGTATCCACAGTTATATACATCAGTACAAACATGTACTAATTTCCCTTCTGTAATGGATACTCCGTAATACCATGCCCTGCCTGGAGGCAGTATGCTCCTATTATAGCAAATTTATCTTAACTGGACACAGAGGAAAACACATGTCATAAACATGTGTTTCTCTGGGCCTTTTGCTGATAGTACTGCTCCGGAGAAATATTAATGTCTTTTTATAGATTTGATTACCTCCCTTGCATTGTGTCATTCCTCTGTAACTAGAGGAGTCCCATTGTGGGCCATTCCTCAGTCAATGGTGTTGGATGTGTTTTAGTTATCATTGAGTTAAACACTAAATACACTTTATTAATATCTATATTTGTCATCATAACATTACACTTTTGAAGAACAATACAGATTTATCAACCAGTGTTTGTTGTTTTTGTGTCAGTTTGGATGAAGGTGTATATTACAATGACACAGAAGGTATCTTCACATTTGGAGGATCAGATCTCATGCCATCATTCAAAGGTTACATAGGACAGGCTACATTCTACAGAAACAAAGCTTATTATGCTTCAGAAGTAAGTTTACTTATTCTTTTAAATTTTTATACCTATTTGGTTAGCTGGTTTTAAGATACAGAGTGTAGCAAAAATAAAGAATACTTAGTCAGAGTTGTATACCAGTATATTCATATCATGGGATGGTACTTGATGCATATGTGTAAATATAAAAAATAAACTCCATAAATACAATCTGAGAATACTCACTTCAAAACTGATGATAAAACTGAGAATACTCACATCAAAACTGATGATAAAACTGAGAATACTAACATCAAAACTGATGATAAAACTGAGAATGCTAACATCAAAACTGATGATAAAACTGAGAATGCTAACATCAAAATTAATGATAAAACTGACAATACTAACATCAAAACTGATGATAAAACTGAGAATACTAACATCAAAACTGATGATAAAACTGAGAATACTCACATCAAAACTGATGATAAAACTGAGAATACTAACATCAAAACTGAT
>JAVFBW010161483.1:0-21148 GCA_034783835.1 Mopalia ciliata
TTGGTGTTTAACGTCGTACTCAAGGGTATTTCACTTATATGACGATTGCTTAGTTGAAGACAAATCTGTTTTTCAGACAGCCAATAAAACGGCCGTGGCCAAAGATACGACACAAGCAGCTTCAGTCAGCCGAAACGGCTATACCTTATTGATCTTGTTCATAGTGAACCTGTTTTGGCCATCATCGAAAAAACAATAGACTTTTATCAGTGGCTAAGTGGGGGGGGGGGGTTAAAAAAAACTCTACACAATACTATGGTCTTCAGGATATATAAATAATATACTGCGTTTAGTTAAAGATTTCACTTACAAATCAGATGGTGCTGCCAAGTGGTATTGTGGGACACATTCCAGTCTGTACCGTAACATTTTGAAGGCCTCAGACTGCGGCAGTAGCATCAATAAGCCATACAGACTCTTTAGTAGATACTGGTTATGCTGGAGGTCTAACAACTGTAAACGTAAATCTGGAATAAAACATTCAATTTATTAAACTAACATAGACAGGTCATTAAACTGGTAATCAAATTTAAGACTTTTATATCTTCCGGTAATCAGAATGTTTATACAATTAGTATTAGCATAAGTATAGCACCCGTCATGTAAACAAAAACAAAAACACCATGAATGGTGTTGGAATGGACCTTTTGTGCCCAATTACTCAATACCAGACCTGCCTAACCAGTGTATTCTGGAGTATTTTGTTCACCAAAATTTATTATAAATACAACATCAGCCAGTAATTCCAGTAAGAAGTCACCAAAGTTTTACTGACAGACTTTATCTCACTTTATATTGGACAATTGAGACACTGAGCTTGTGTGACCTCCACAGTACCTGACCTCTGTTACATGTTTATACATGTATATGGTTACTCAGATTTTAATGTCACCTAAAGATATTGTGGAGCTGGCTTTAGATTTGTTACCTGAGTACTTACATGCAAAGATAGGTGATTCAATCAGCTGTACTAGTTTGTCAATCTCTTTAAGGAAATCCACAGTTAATTCCAAACTGCCACTATGATTGGTTAAGGTCATTGGAAAGCAAGACAAGGTCATCTAGTTACTGGAATTCTAATTCCACTTTTGTAGGCGTTGTACACATAGTCTTGTAGTGATACCTCTGTAACGGCATGTAGACCTAGAGAGGAATTTGTCACTGAATATGTTGTATTTGGGAGAAATTGTAAATATTTTTGACAAATAATATATATTGTGGTGGACAAAGATCATTGACTGGATTTAGAGCACAAAATCATTTAGCTGAAGGGGTACTCCCTCAAGCCGGATGGAAGCTCTCTGAGTTGGTGATTTAATGTGTCCAAACTGTGTGAGGGACCAACTATACTGTAAAAGTATTGTGTGAGTCAGTCAGGGAGCAATCACACCACCTGCACTGTTAACAAGGTAGACACTCTAACACATGGCCATTTTAACAGTAACTGATTTTTGTAAGATTTCCGATGCCCTTGAGGGAGCGGGTGAGCCATGGCCCTGCAGAATACTCCCTTGGCTTCCTTGGTGGATCATAAGAGGCGAGAAAAGAGGTTGCTTTCTGTTGCCCTGGTGTTCGCAGAACTAAAGGGTTACAGGAAGCAGATTTGTTTGTGATGTTCTGTATTTTTGTCCGTCGTCATATAAGTGAAATACCCTTGAGTACGACGTTAAACACAAATCAAACAAACAAACAAACAATCTATTTTCTGGTGATTATCCTGTCTTTGTCAACTGACAATGGGTCCATCATTTGGCTACCATACGATGTTAACCCTTAAATCAAACAAACGAACAAACACTTTTAACAAACAAACTATCCAATGACTTGAGGCCGATGTTTGATTATATCTTGACACAAATTTGTCCCTATGTTGCCCTATAACTGAAACAACCTAAGCAGACCTACGTTCTTAAACAACATTTAAAAAACCAGCTGCATTAGTATAGAATAAGCAATCTTATATATTAAGTTGGCGTTTAAGATCAGAAACTATTTCGTTTAATCGATGACCACGACTCATTGCAACAATCGTAACCATTTCAATTTTAAAAATGAATGTTTGGCATCAAAAGTAAATCAAATATCTCTTTTAAATAAGGTTAAATCTTGATTCAAAACAAAGTAAGATGTATTGAACACTGCAGAAGTATTTATTTAGTTATATAGTTATTTATTTATTTATCTATCGGATGTTGATTGATAAATAGGATTAAACTCAAATTGCAGACCATTGTCCACCATTATTGTGTGGGAAAAATTGGATAATACATTTACCCAGAAACCCCACAGCCTTCCGCTGGCTGCTAGCAAACCAACCTACATCCGGTCGAGAGAATCACACCTGCGACCCCAGGGGTGATTGAGATATATGAGCCAGAAGCATACACTGTCCATAGCCTACACTCTAGACTCCTGAGTTGATGGGAGATCTTTACTTCGATTATTCTCTCTTTTATAAGTGAAATACCGTTGAGCAGTTAGACATCAAACATAACTCAAGAGAATCGGACTGACTGTGTTTGTTCTTATCTTTCAGATGGCCAACAGGTAATTGGTTTTCAGTGCGCAGGATTTAGAGAAGATTTGGCCAAGGGTCACTGGCGAGGGATCGAGTTCATCAATTCCACTGTGGATACTTTCCGTTTTGAACAGAATTTGATTATACGAAACGAATCTATATCCCGGATAGAATATGCGGATATATCTTACGCAGGAGTGGACAGCTTACGTGATGCAACAAAGGGTATTCGTCACCCTATGGCTTCAATAAGCGCTAGTCCCCACGCTCCAAATGTCAACGAGATAACTCTCAAATTCGGAGCTCACGACGGCTTCAACTATACAGACATCAAGGGTTCCGTGTCGGTGGCAAACAGTACGATCTCCCATAACAGAGGTACCATATAAATATTTTCAATATTCATTATACCAGTTACGTACAACATAAGCAATAAAAGAACACTGTGGAAGCCACTAAAAGCCACATTGAAATTAGTGCTTTATTGTTTATTTCAAACGTAATTAAAAAATAAATGTAATAGTTTATAATCAATTAATAATCCATAAATTCTTGATTTGTATTTTTGAAATGAAATTGATTTGCTTTACGATTTTGTATAAATAGATTCCCTTTCTTGAATAATTCCATATTGAATCAAAATATTTAAATCTCCCTTTATCCAGTCAAAAAGTTATAATACTTTGATACTGATGAGGAAGTTATAACTTTGTGGTCATTATACCTTGTAGAATTATCGTCTACTCAAAATATCTGTATATCATGTACATCATGTTTGTTCAGTTGTACCTGCAGGTGGTTGGAGGGGGCTTCTTGTTGCCCTGGGGCCAGTTGTTCAAAGCACTATTAAATTAAATCCTAGATTAGATGACATCCCTCTACCTTGAAGGTCTATCTCTAATCCTAGATTAGTGGTTTAATCTGCTATTAGCGACTAATCTTGGCTTTGAGCAAACAGCCCCTGGTGCTTTCTGAGCTAAACACCAAAATGAAGCTGATAGATTTAGGATGTCTTTCTATGTCCTGTAAGTGTCCTGTATTTGTCCTGTGCTGTTTTTGTTTGTTGTCAGTTGTGTCAGGGATGGTTTCCTTCACCCATTGAGCCGGCATGCTGTCCTCTAAGCGAAATAACCTTAAGTATGGCGCGAAACCCTCAATCAAACAAACAGAGAAATATTCTAATGTTCAATGTTATTATGTGCCTATATTTTCATTTGAATTGTTTGATCGTTTAGGGCATGGCATGTTGATTCGGACGACAGTAGGGCGGACATTGCTCAACACAACAAATATTACTAATAACTGGGGTGATGGCGTCAAGTTTCACATGGACAACTACACAATAGTACGGTACGAGGACCGTTTCACCAACAAAGACGGTTCATTTTGTGGGTCCATCATTGCCAGAAGACCATTGCCAGCCTTCCTTTATCAAGACTTAAGTGGTCCCAAAGGGGATAATTTGATACCTGGACTTGATTGTAAGCAGGTAGGTCACATCGGTACGACTAAATATACCCAAAGGCACACAGATGTAACCCAAATATAGCTACATGTAACCCAAATGTAGCTAGATGTAACCCAAACGTACTCAGCTGTAATCCAAATGTAACCCAAATGGAAGGTACAGTGCAACAATGCTGCCTTTTTTCAAGAACAGCAGGCTTTTTCTTATTGGTATTCCAGAACTTCTAAAAGGCAATATTCTTGTACTGTGCATCACATTCGGGTCCATTTGGAAAAAAATTTCCCGGCTGTCACTTTCAAATAAAATGTCAAAATATATTATATTTACCGAGCAAATAGACACTTGCTTTCGTTTGGGATAGCCCTTGGCTAAGGGCGGTTTGTTTACAATGTTGTCTTTGGTTAGCACTGAAGAAAACTTAACTTTCTAACATTTAGAAACGCTTCACACCTTGGTTGTGCTATTGTCAATTATTATTGGAATACACCACCGTCATATAAGTTTCCTTTGCTGACTAAAAACTGGATTACCCGTAATAGAAATGAAGTTCCTTTGAAGATGAGGTTTAACAAATGTTTTAAGCTATGTCATGAATAGACCAGTCTTCATTCATCGATTGTGGCGTAAAACACTAATCAATCAATCAATCATTCATCGATTGGGATTCCCCGTACTCCATGGCCCGATTCACCCAAGTCATGTCGTGTTTTGTTTTTGTTTTTTTCCTTTTTTGTCTCCCCGTGAGGGAGCGGGTGGGCCATGGCCCTACAGAATACTCCCTCGGCTTCCTTGAAAAGAGGTTGCTTTCTGTTGCCCTGGTGTTATAGAGCTAACGGGAAGCAGATTTGTTTGTGATGTTTTGTATTTGTGTCCAGCGTGATATAAGTGAAATACCCTTGAGTACGACGTTAAACGCCAATCAAACAAACAAACAAACAAACAAAGAAATCCTTTTTTGTCTGTCAACTAAAAACTTATTCTCCAGAGATGGGTGTTGATTGGTTTGCTTTGATGGCCAATGGTTGAGACGGTTTTCACTCGACTGAGCGGTGCAATGAAATTTGGTACACCATCTGACTTCATTGTTCTCATTTGGCAAAGCTATAAATAAAAGAAGATCCTTCTGATGAGGGAATTCGTGTCTTCTCTCCTTCAGATGTATGTAGCCATAAATTTTGTGGTAGCGATTTGTTGTTATGACTTAAAGGATTTCCCCTTATTTACGTCTTTTTCATTGGTCGAAAACGAAGAACCCCCCAATCAAAGCGCAGTAAAAAAAATTCCTGGGCTCCTTACTTTAAATCACCCCGTAAGAACGCTCTTTAAACGAACGCAGAAACATGTCTCTGTAGGAACGGCATGTTTAGAACTATTTGAGTAAAAAAGAAACGAAAAAACATACGTTATGTTGTGTAAATTGTATTTATTTTTTTCCAGAGAATTATAACATCTGAAAATATGACGATTACGGTACATTTCCTATTATTTGAAAAAGATCCTCGTGCAAATGGAACTTTAAGACTCTATGATGGTCAAAACGGACCACTCTTACAGACAGTAGAAGTTGTGAATGGAAGTTATCCACAGTCAATCAGTACTACAGGAAATGAGCTTTTTATGGAGTTTCAATTCAAGTACCCGCTGGATCGAAAGTGCCCGGATTACAAAACTTGCCTTCGTTTTCTTCTTGAGGTTTATGCTGAATACGGTAAGTTAAAACATAATGTAAAAAAGTCCAAATCTAAGAATTGAAAACAAAACCATTGTTAAACACAGAATTTTTCATTATTTGGGGATAATGCTACTTAAGTTTGAACTCATTCTAGTTCAGCAAATTTTGCAGGTTGAAACCCGTCTGGGGATCGAACCGATGACCCTTAGACTAAGGCACCTAATCGCCAGCAGTAAGTGCTGTGGGCCCGACCAAACCAACGGTTGTGAAATATTTTTTTCCGGTTATATGGAGGTGGTACCTTTGTTGGTCAACGGGAAATACACCCACATGTTATGTCAAAGGACCTGATTAGTTTTATCGTTATGCTTAACGCCTATTATGTAAACTTGTGTGTTTCGACATGAACATTAGGTTTTCATTTATCTCTATTAACCTGGATCTAATGAATCTCAGTTTATTGTTGTCATGTTAGAAAAAGAATAGGAAGCTTATTTTTAATAAGGTTTGGGATAGTTCTTAGTGTTTCAGGTCTGTTGTTGTATTTTCTTTTCTCGCGAAGTACTGTTTTGTGTCAAATTTGACCGATTCAATTATCTTTTTGTGACTACTGTATGGAAAATAAATTCAGCTTCAAAAACTGCAAAATTGCCATATGCTAGAGAGTGCAACACCGTGGAGTCGGACATTTATCAGGCATACACCAATGATGTATGCCTGTTTAACGTCCGACTCCACGGTTATACAGGCATACATCAATGCTGTATGCCTGTTTAACATCCGACTCCACGGTTATACAGGCATACATCAATGTTGTATGCCTGTTTAACGTCCGACTCCACGGTTATACAGGCATACATCAATGATGTATGCCTGTTTAATGTCCGACTCCACGGTTATACAAACTATTCCCTTATTGTACACAATGCTAGTTATACCTCTAAGTTATTTTTGTTTTCTTTGAATATAGGCCCCGATTCAGAGTTCAGATTGATCAATTCCAGTGTTTCTAACAATACAATGCACGGAGTAAACATTCATGACATGCGCAGTAAAGTCTTTTTTAATACCACGGAGGTCAGCTTTAATCAATATGAGGCAGGTATTCGGATATTCCAAGGGGCCGGGGAAATTACTATAAATAACACATTACTCGAGAACAACGCATTGGCTGGAGTGAATATTACTTATTCGGGTGGTTATATTCTCTTGAATAACACCAGACTTTTGGAGAACCGCGGCTATGGGGTTATAACTGAGTATGATGTTGTCAACAAAACTCGGTATGAAAGCAGGCAAAAAATGGAAGTCGTTAGGTGTATATTTGAGCTCAACGAATGGACAGCTTTCCGGATTGGAAATTACTGCAAAGAAGGTAACATTCTTGTCAATGAAAGCAGATTTGCCTACAACTTGGATGAAGCTATAGAGTTCCTATCTTGCAACAGATCGAACTCACAAAGCACCAATTTCAGTGTGGCTTTTACTGACTTTCACAACAATCAAAGACACGGTGTTCTAATATCGCCTATGTTGTATGTCACTGGTATAATGACAAATAACACATTCAGCGGTCATGACATGGGCGTGGTCAGATTCGATAATGGGCGGGACTTAATCATTAGCCGTTGGTATGCAGACTTTCCAGTGAACTATAATATATTCGAGAACGATTTCGAGGACAACACTGGCCGATACGTTGCCAGTGTTAGTCTTACACAATCCAGTCCCCTTCAGAAACTATATTTCAAATTTAACAAAGTGACTAACAATTACATCAACGAAACGTTCAATAATTTAAACCCAAGAAGCCGAGCCAATGCTGTTGTTGTAATATCATCAAGAGGGGTCGAATTCGAGAGAAACTGGATAGAAAACCCTCAATCCATTCGTGAACTCGCCACTCACTTGAACGACCCGTCTGTGATACTAGGCGCTACGAGGAACTGGTGGGGAACAACAAGCCACGAAGAGATTTATAACAAAATATTTGACCAAGATGACCGATACAACCTGGCTAGAATAAATTACTACCCTGCACTTAGTGTGAACAGACTCTACGAGGATTATACCACAGAACAGGAAAGCGAATATATTTGGGAGTTTAACAGAGGTAATTTGATTGGAGGCCTTCTAGAGAGGACATTTGAAACTAATGATAACATAAAAGAGTACTACGTGGATAAGGACATTTACGTTCGCCCGGGAGCATTATTGTCCATCCGTCCAGGAACGACACTCTACTTTGGGAACTCTTTGGGATTAGTCACATACGGTCGTTTGCTAGCCGATGGTGTATCAAGCGGAAACACTATTCAACCAGTTGTGTTCACGGTGGAAGAGATGGATATCGTGGTGGAGAATGTGACAGCCAGTGTTCGCCTGGAGGAAGGAACAGACCAGTTTGAAGGTCGACTAGAGGTTGAGCTCGATGGAGTCTGGGGAACAGTCTGCAATGAGGTATGTTTCAACTATACATTTTTTAATTATATAAGGCAGTTGTGTATGGTTTGACATTATTTTATTTGCACATTAACCACCCTACTGTTTGAGCACGCTGTCGTAGTTTAGTGTTTAGTATGTCGGCTTTCTCAGCCTACATCGATCTACCGCTCAGTTCACACTTTGCTGCTCCGGCAATCGCTAAGGTGTTTTTTAAGAATTTTCATCCTTTTTATTTAATAACCGAACACTGTTAACTGAACAATCCATCGTCGTATAGGCGTATTACAAGGGAAATTGTTAGCATTGGTTACGGGCGAAACTTATGGGGTAAAACCCAATCAAACATCTATACAAAACCACAATTTGTGGTTGATGCCAATCATTCCAACACACTAGCAGTTTTTTGAAAAGCTACTTTTGGGCACTGTTGCCCTCGTGTGCTGTGAAATACCCTTTGTTGCACTACGAACCGAAACAAAGTAAACAACATGTATTAGTAAATTGACCACAATTTAAAGGTTTTTTTGTTTTGATGGTTTCAGGGTTGGGTTGATGAGAATGCCGCTCTCGCTTGTCAGCAGTTGGGCCTTACCTACAACCCGAAATACTCAACTGCTAGACAAAAGATAATTGGTAGAGCCAGCCAGCCTGTGCATATGGCAGATGTACAGTGCGGCGAAATGGACTTAGATCTTGCGAAGTGTAAAGCGAACATCTTACTTGAGACCTCCCCAACCTACTGTAACCATAGCCAAGACGTGTTTATTCGGTGCCACCCACCCACCTGGTCAGGTAAGTTAAGCTCAGCTTATACCTTCAGGTGGGAACTTAGGTACAGATATTTTGGAGGGGAAAGGTAGCAATTTTTAAAGCGAAGACATCAAGCCCTTCACATTGTATGGATTTGTTGGCGTGGCTAGTTCCTGATTGAGTACATTGTTGTCATATAAATGGAATACCCTTAAATGTGGCGTTAAACACTAATAATCTATTAGTTTCGGGCCTGGTCAAATAAGAAAATACAGGCTTCAAAAAAGCTAAATCTTGTTTATTTTATTTTTACAAACTAATAAAAGGCACGATATAAGTGTGTCCTCGCTCCATTTCAAACTTGCAACGTCAACCATATAATTCCAAGCAAATAATATTATAATTATTTAGTTTGTAACGTTATGCGTATATTTCTCGATACTGCTGTTAGCACAGAAGTCTTCCGATCTGTACAAAACATATGTCCAATTTATTCACAGGAATAAAAATCCCAGCGGTCCCTAAGGGGAGTCAAAGATACGAGACACAAATCCGTCAGGTTATCATTCGAAAAGCTGGACTACTGGACGCTGCCGGCATGGACTATTCTCCCGCTTTGGGCATCGATTATAATTACCATGTTATAACTAACTTAACAGTAGAGGATTGTGTGTCTGACGGGATTGACATTAAATTCACTCACCCGATAACAGAAAACAGATTGGAGAGTTGTACGATTCGAAATAATTTAGGCTCAGGCATTGTTACTAGAGATACAGGCCTGGAGATCTCTTACACGTTTGTCACTGGAAACGGCGAGGCGGGCCTACGGTTCGATCCCTCATTTTCCGAAGTGGATGCCCTGCGCATCATGAATTCCATACACGTCGACCATCGGTTCGACATCTTGACTGCAAACTTTATTGGGATTGGAGAAGATCATATGAAGTTTTTAATAACTAACCCAACTACTCTTCCCAGCGGTGTCCACGACTTGGAGCTAGACGCCGGCCTTGGTTACCGTGCTACTTTGCAAATACTCGATTATAACCCAGTCACAGAGCGGGAGAGTGTGACGATTTTCGATAGCCGAAGTTCCACAATAACATCGCAAACTCCCAGATGGAAAATAGAAGACGATTTAGTTGATTTCCCTCTGACTGCCTCTTCTAGATATCTAACCATTCGCGTCCAAGCCACAGGCGTGATATCGGGACGCCTTACATTTGCGGCTCACTCACGTAAGTAAATAAAATCTCCTTATCCAGTTAAGATGTCAATGAGGCCTCGAAATAAAATTAAAGGACAACGAAGCCAGGCAAAAATATATAATAAAAAAAATGAGAAAATTCACAGAAAGATTGAAAAGAACACAGAACCTTTATTTTATGATTCGATTATTTTAATTATTTATTTAATTTATTCATTTACTCAAGCTACATTTAATGTGTAATTTCTCATTGTCCTTTTCGTAAATTTTTAATAATATGTATATATAACATCCATACAAAATGTTAAATATAAAGATAAAACGAAGACCTATGCAATTTGCCCTCTATATTTTGGTCATCACTGGTATATCCAACCAATGCATGGTGTCTTACAAGCAAACCGCCAGTTCTGCGTTAAATGCGTACTTAAATAGTAACCAAAGGATCTTTTGTTATTTTTTCCAGGACGTTACTCAACCCTTTCCAGCACTAAGCTCTATGTTCGGAACTGTACCTTTTCTGAAAATACCAAAGGAATAGTGACAAACCACTATAACAATCCTTCAGACTACAAGCAGGGTATTTTTTTCAGACATAAACACGAGGTGTTTGATTTTGAAATAGTGGTCGTATCTGGCAACCTCGAAGAGGCGATGCATATTCCCAGTGTGACAAAATATGGCGAAAATGATATTCCTTCATATGAGGAAATGACTAGACCCCAAAAAGTTGCCGTGATCCAATACATTTTGAGACACTGTGTGTTTACAAATAACGGAATAGGTATAGTTGCTGAACATAACCATGTAGATTTTGCCAACAATGCTTGGCATTGGCAAGTTACATTTTGTAAAATAACTGACAATAAAGCTGGGGGTTTTGAAATGGAACTTCCACGGGTGAATGATCGTTTGGAAAGAGAGATCCACACCTTTGACATGGATAACACCGCTTTTCAGAACAATAGAGACTTTGCCTTTTCCATAAATGGATACTACGCCAATGTTACAATTTTGCTGAACTCCTTCCAAGACAATGTTTGTCGTCTCGGACTTGTGACTATATCCGGCATGGAAAAGGAAATGAATTTCAGTCAGAACTTAATGACTTCAAACACCGGTCGATACATGGTGGATTTTGATATGGATAGTCACTCCGAATACTATTCTGTTGTAAACGGAGTCTTCCGTAATAATGATATCAGACAAAATCAACCCGATTCTCATCAAACTATCGGAAATCAACCCCGAACATATGCAGTGGCTGTTCGAGGGGTGCTGAATGTTATTGCCAACCGAAATCTTTTTGAGAACATAAATCTGCAGTATGAACTTGTGGCTGGTATAACCGCTTTGTCGTTGGACAACACTATGAACGTAAAGGAGAACTGGTGGGGATCGACAAATCAACTTAACGTCAGGCAACGAATATTTGACTTTGATGACTGGAACAATTTCGCTATCGCTGAATACACCCCTTACTTAGATAGACCTGAGATGAACTCTGAGACAATAGCTGGGTCTGATATTGATACTGAGATTAACCTGGATAGGCTTGGGGGTAGGATATACAAGGACTTAACTATACCATATAAAAGAGAACCTTACATTGTGTACTCGGACTTGACGGTCATGCCGGAGGCAATATTAAAAATTCCATCCGGAGTCGAATTTCAGTTCCAACCAAACATTGGAATATTAGTTTTGGGGATTTTGGAAGCCCGTGGGCTGCCATATAGCAGGATTAAAATGGGACCAGTGAGGAAACCGTTTGAGAACGCTCTACGTAAACGGCGAGAAACTTCTACGAATCTCCGTCTGTATGGTGGTCTAACTACCGATGAAGGTTTTCTGGAATTATATAATACGACCTCAAAGAGTTATAATCTGATGTGTGATACACAGTTCAATGAAAAGACAGCAGAGGTAGTTTGCAGACAGTTAGGTAAAGAAACCATAAACGTACAAGTCCGATTTACTCATCTTTACGACCATTACGTTTATGGTCGGCCTATGTTTTTTCGCAAGGAATTCTGGGCGAACTCTTTCTATTGTAAAGGCAACGAAGACAATGTTGATCAGTGCAAGAAACGAATCAACTACAATTTGTTACCCTGTGTGTATTCAGGAAACTACACATTTATCAGGTGTGGCAAGCGAAATCTAAATAGGCAATTTGATTATTGGGGAAATATCCGATTTGCTCCACCCTCCTATGAAGAGAAGTCAATCATTATTGATGATCCGAACAGACGAAGGTCCAGCGTTGAATATTTAGACATAATAGGTGCTGGCATTTTGCACGGCGAAAAAGTTGGTGCCATACAAGCTACATACCTTGCCCCAAAAGTCCAATTTTTGAACGTGTCCGAGTGCGCCTCTAATGCCTTTGACTTCATAGCACCGAGAGAGAACGTAGAAGCATCCACTTTAAACGTTACCAATAACCTTGGGTATGGTTTGAATGTTTTGGTACTTAATGGGGAATCCAGCGAGTCCACCTCCTCCTTCAAACCATTAGTGACCAGTTCTATCCCCTACAATTTATTTGGTATGGTCGATATTTGCCGGATGGAAAAGGCGATAACGATCAGTGAAAGAATGATCTTGTATTACAAATATAACCACAAGAATGTTGACTGTGTTAAAATCATCAGCAGTAAGTCCGTTTTCAATCGAGTGTCACTGAGGTTCCTTCAAATAAACCTCTACAAGGACCCATTTTCACGCAATACCATCGAGATATTTGATGGTACGTCCATATCGAACGAAACAATGTTAGCAGAAATAACAGCCGATAGCCCAGACGCTGCTCTGCTGAAAAGTTATACAACAACAACAACAGAGCAGACCTTATCTGTACATATCCATGCCTCGCCCGGTCAGTGGTCATTCGGATTCATCGCAGAGGTGGTCACTCTCCCTCAGTCTGGTCTGTCATACCCAGGTACGTTGCATTTATAAAAAAAATTCATCTCAAGCTCCTCTATATACAGAAATGACCTAAACAGTGACCATCAGATCAAAATAATTTTTGGTCCATGTTTCCTTCTTTTGGTTTTTTGCCGTTTGAGTTTTTTGTCAACAAAGCCAGTAACTTATAAAACGAAATAATGTTTGTTATTGTCTGCATGCAATTATTTTGTTGATGATATTTGTTTTTCTGAGAGTACATTGTATTCTTAATGATTCTTTATTCAGATAGCAGATATCACCATCGTGTAGATAACACCATGTTCAAAGAAAATCAAGATGGAGCGATTCTGTATCGAAATGTTGGGGAGGTAACTCCGTCGTTGTTTATCGAGCGGTGTTGGATAGAGAATAATGGAGTGGCTATTTTAAATTTGACTTCATGGCCATCAATTGATATCGATATTCAAGGTACACGAGTGATGAAATACACCAATAACTTCGTTAATAAAAATCGTGGGGGTATGCAGTTGGTAGCCCGGACGAGTTATGTTTCAACCAGTGCTAATATCACCATTACCAACAACATATTTGCCTTTACCACCAACGGGGAAGCTCTAAACGTTTCGGGTCATCACTATCAACGAGTTTATGTCTACGAGAACGACTTTTTCAATAATACGTCGGGGGATTGGAGAAATGTGATAAACTTTATAGACGTTTTAGTAAATTTTACGTCTAATATTATCAGTAACAACTACGGCCATCACGTCTTGGGGGCTTTTAACACAGAAGCTGTAGTAACACAGCAGCTCTTCACCAAGAATATATTTACGGACAACAATGCTTCTGCGGAATTCGCCGCAGCAATCTTTGCCGGAAAAGGTAGACCAAAAATTGTGGAAAACTACATGGTAAATCCTCTTTGTGCTTTCGAAATGCTGGCAGGCCATAAAGTAGCGTAAGTATTTATCTTGGGAGTATTGTAACATGATATAATTTTAATTATCATCCGTCAACCAAATGCGTTGTGTTGGGATATTTACAGGGGGTAAAAACCAGTATACGAGCCCATGTACGAATTATCATGTCACCAGATGATGATTTTAAAAAAACAAGGCCGCCTCATCTTCAAATTTTAGTGTCTATATTTTATAGAACTTTTCAGTATGGCTGGACTCATCGTTGTCATGACAGCTTTTGTTATCATGGGAGGTAGCTCTGGACGCAAGCAAAGATCGCCTCGATGCAAAACCTATTTTGTAATTAATTTAAACACACACACATGGAGTTGACGGATTATAAATTCGTTATAGGCGTTTCTCTTAGTACTGGATTATGTACGAAGGGTGTACTAATGTGTATGACCGTCCTGTAAGCTCGTACATCTCCGGTTTATGATAAAGCCGTCCCCGCAATCATGGGGGTGAACGTAAAATGGTTTCTTCCCGGTTTTCCTTCGTGCTTAACTAGGTACAGAGCGAGAAGCGGACAATCCATCATCATAATTGAACAAAATCTTTTTGAGTACTATGATAAACCAAAAACAAACATAAACCTGTAGCCTTAAGTGTAGACACAAACTTGTTAGAACTTGTACATTTTAAGAAAGATTTGCATTGATTCTGTTCAGTAATATAGAATCGTTTCTCGGCTTGATAAGATTTCGTTTATTTGATTGATTTTATATATACAGGTTACCCGACGGTCGCCTGCTATCCGAAGCCGCCCTGAATGTTTCCCATAACTGGTGGGGATCCTGGGCGGGCTCTTATATCACTGGTAAAATATGGGATGAGAGTGACAACCCCGATCTAAAACCTGTGGAACATTTCCCAGCCAAACCCGACAATACCTCATTCATGGAAGGTTAGTAGCATATTTAAATGTCCCGTTGCTGCCATGGGAAAACAATCATGGCGTCGCTCATCGGAATGAGTGTCCTGGTACTCTTGCTTTTTATTCTCTGGGCTTATTTTGGTATTCGTTTGGAGTTGTAGATAATTTTCTGCCTTCATTGGGCTGCATGACACGCCAATATTGAATGAAATAACCTTGTTACGGTCAGTAAAATACCTGCAGTACAATGTCCTCCCATCATTGATTAACTCAAGACATTGCTTATGAAATATTGCTATTTCAGGAAAATGTCCAGCCGGTTGGCGCAAGGAAGGAGAGCTATGTTATCGGTACCTCGGGGGTGCCCTCAACTACGAGGCTGCCAAATCATTTTGCACTGTAAGTTCTCTCATTAGTGTTCATTTCATCTATTAAGTACCATGCAGCTGATTTTTTTAATAACAAAAGTGTTTAGCTAAAAAATCATAATCCTGTTATGATATGTTAAGAAAAATGTCGTTACAAGATAAAGCCAACATGAAACAGAAGGGTTCTCCAAATTGTTGACCTTCCCACCTTTGTGATCACTTTTTCCAACGCCATGTGACAGGAATGGCATAAAACTCAATTCGACATATTCGCACATATTTTAGCACTACTGTACTTTTGCAAATGCGGCGTAAAACCATAATAAAAAAAACAAGCTCAACTTTACGCAATCATGTTGTCTTGCTTCAGGATCAAGGTGGGTATCTGGCGATCACCAGAGACCGAGAGAGGTTCCTAAACTTGGTGGTAAAGTCATCACAGGCCGAATACAATAAAGATATGAAGGTGTGGGTTTATGGGGATGTGGCTAATGGTCGATGTAGCGCTCTCAGGGACATCTACGTCGTCGAGGAGGAAGACTGCAGTCGCATCATGTTCCCGTTCATATGTGAAAGAGGTTTGAATATTTTTAATTTCATCATCGCTCCAGGACTCACTGGATATGTCGCCCCGTATGCCATTTTATAACCCCTGATACCCTACCCAATATTTGCCTGTCGAAATCTTCATCCGGTATAGGATATTCTCCTCTCTACAACATCTGTTCCAACCGCCAATACCAATAGTGTTCAAATGGTGAAGGTCTTATCTTGTTTTCCGTTTGAACATACTATAAGGTACATTCTCCACAAAAGCACAAGGGGTGAAAGCAGTTGGATATGTGAAGAAAGGACTCGAACTTAACGAAGGCATTTTACCCAGAAAATACGTAGTATATTGGCAATACATAGAAACTAAAGTATGATTGAATGGCAGTGAAATTTTAAGGTTGGAAGGAAATCTTGGCCTTTGACGCATATATACTTAATAAAGATTAGTTCAACGTTAACAATCAGATACATGATTAAAGCAAATAATTGATTTTACCACTCCTTACATAATTGTTGATTATTCTTTTGTTCAATAGCTATTCATTTACAAAAACATGCACTCTTTATAACTGTTATGTAAGATGTAAATTGCCTCTTCGAAAATTTTGACTGAGCTGGTTTTTTTCTGCTTCTTTTTTAAAATAGATCCTTATATAGCGCCCCCTGGAACCGATCAGTTGGCCTTAGCATTGGGCCTAGGGATTGGTGTTGCTGCTGCTATTTGTGTCATTGTTCTTGTCCTGGGGATTCTGTGGTATATCAAATCCAAAAGACGGAAGAAGGAAAGGTTTGAGAGACGGGCATCGATACGATCGTCAGTCCGATCAGCAAAGTCTAAAGGCTCTCTAGCTGGTATAACAGACAGAGGCACCCCAAGTCGCGCTAGGAGCGTGGACACTATCTCCGTCCAAGGTCCAAGAGGCGTTTTCATCACAGGAGTAACGTCTGCAGAAACTAGTACAGAAACGTTAGACAAACCCCGTATAGACGACTTTTATTTCGACAGAAGTAATCCATCCATACCTGGATCTAGGGGTGACCTATACAACAGGCGTCGGGACCATTTTGTCAACGGAGCTTATTATAATGGCGGCTCTACCGACGAAGAGAAATTTGATGAAGACGAGGGAGTTGGTGAAGACGAAAATTACGAAGAAGACGAATTTGATGATGATGAAGAAGATGATGTGTCTGAAAAAACAACAGAAACGGCAGCCACAAGCCCAGACTATGATCGCCATGGGAACCAAGCTCCTCCTCCCTACCAATTTATGCCACCCAGAAACCTAGAAAATGAAATATCCTCCCTAAGACGGACTCCAGTTGACTATGGACCTTATTCCAACACATCCGTAGATGACAGGAGTGTTGACTTAAGCAGTGATAAGAGCAGATCAGGAATAAGTTTAAGGACTTTCGGGTCACATGATAGCATGGTCAGACCACCGGCTTATCAAAGAGAACCTACTGGGGCTCTGTCACAACCCGATCTCTCTCCGCCTCATGGCAGCTTACAAAACCAGGCAGCGCCTCAGTTCACACAACCAATAAATGACCCTAGTCAAAGGCAAGCTTCATTACCAACTGTTAGACCCATGTATCGCAGAAGAGAAATAGAAGGAAATAAACCAATGCCCCCTCCACCACCCCCTCCATTTCAACTCCAAAGTAGGAATTCTCCAGCACCATTTCAACCGCAAAGCAGAAATTCTCCAGCACTTAATCAGCCCCAAAGCAGAAATTCCCCAGCACCATACCAGCCCCAAAGCAGAAATTCCCCAGCACCATACCAACCCCAAAGCAGAAATTCCCCTGCACCATATCAACCCCAAAGCAGAAATTCCCCAGCACCATACCAGCCCCAAAGCAGAAATTCTCCACAACCGTACCAACCCCCAAGCAGAAATTCGCCCCAACCGTACCAGCCACCAAGTAGAAATTCTCCAGCACCATATCAACCACCAAGCAGAAATTCTCCAGCACCATATCAGTCCCAGAGCAGGAGTTCACCAGCACTAAATCAGCCTGAACCAGAATCGCCATCAACATATCAGCCTTCATACCGACATTCTTACCAGATGTCCGCGATGGAGGAGATTCCACAGTCTGATTCTATCCCCGGTGATCATGCCTTCATGCCCAGCTCTCCACCACCAACGGTCCAATACAAACCTTTGGCAAAGCCACAACTCTCGCCCGTGTTATACGAGGAGTTGGACAGGGAACCTTTCTCAGCTTACCAATCGCAGGGGAGACATTCACCACCTGGGTCAAGAAGTTCACCGAGACCGAGCCAAACTCCCCCAAGAGCTTCACCTACACCAGCTTCTTTAGGACAAAATCAACCATTAGAAACATCCATGTAATGCAAGTATCTTAATCCATTTGGGATTTTTTTAGAAACAAACAACTAGATTCACAATGTGTGCAGTTGCTTCACATCCACGTGTGTCATGAGCTCTAGGGACTTATTTTCCATTGTTAATAAGTTTACCAAGATTTACTATAAAGATTAGACATAATTATTAGGGTGTTTTTACAATAGGAAACGAACAATATATTAACCTACGTTTACCCAAATATAATTTAAATACTACCCAATCTGATTCCCAGCATATCGAAATAAGCTCTCTTGTAGTGTATTTTGCAACAACCAACCAATTAAATAACCGGGAGCTTATTTAGATATGCTTTTAATTAGATTGTTTAGCGCAATATATATACATATATATATATTATCTCCCTTTTTTATTATTTGTTCCATTCACCTGCCTCATTATTCAATAACGTATATTATTCATCATGCATCATATGGCAAACAAATGAGGATTAAGTTTTATAAAAAAATTCCTCTAAAAATAAAGCGCATATTTTGACCTCATGTGGAATTACGAAATGATCTCACCAATGAATAATTTCTAAATCCTGATCATAATACCATTTTATCATACTTTCTTTACAATTTTAGTCAACTTTTTATATTTCCCTGTACAAAAAAACTTAATGTGTTTTGATGTTTGTACGACGATATAGCGTAGCTCCATTCACTTCAACATATAGGCCAAACTTTGAGATGCAATATTAAATGTATCTATTTCTTTGTGTAAGTCTGAGAGAATTTTGCCAAAGGTACAGGGTCTATCTCTGGCGGACGCATGCATACTTTTTGGTTACGTTTATAAAATACCTATACAGAACATGTACATGTTGTCTGCGCGATTGGTTAACAACAAAAACATGTATGGTCGAAACTATTGTCCCGGAACTTTGAGTTGAACCGACTGTGGTATATGTAGTTAAATATAATACCATTAAATGGTGTTAATGGAATATCGCCAATCGGTTCAAATTCTCGTGTGATCCATAAAGATACGAGTTTATAGAATGCCGGCCATTTTTAAAACGTGTCCATATAAAGAGATGAGTGAAGTGGGTAAACGAGAATCTTTCTCGGACTAAGAAGAAATATATGTTCAACTTACAACTGTAGTGCCTTATTTTATATAATGTTGGCTTCAACTACACATCCACACTGTGGATAATTTTATTCACAGGATTGGAAATGGTGCAACTTTATTAAAATTAACATCACGGCAAAACACTATATGAATGGAAAGCTCATTTATTTTTGAGTCAAAGTTTCAATGTCTATTTTGACATCGTTCTGAAAAGTTCTTAGGAACGATCTCCAAGTAGACATTGAAACTGAAACATTGCCTCAAAAAGAAAGATAGTGTTTTGCCTTTTAGTAAATCAACTTCTTGGTGCCATTCAAATATATAATTAAAGGCGGATCTTCATTAGCTCATTAGCTCACCAGTATTTTTTGTTGTCTTAAATTAGATCTGTCTATTTACATCCGATGTTACACTAAGGGTTGATTAAAGGATTTCCTCTGTACTTATAAGTAAAGTAGAGTAAGACGTTAACCCCAATCAATCAAACAAATGAACACTGGCAGCTGTCATATATTAAGTTTACTTGTTCATTAATTACATACACCGAAGTATTCTGTTTATGTTAATGTCTATGTAAATACGTATCTTATGGCTACTTAGCTTATATGTTATTCTTCCAAAGCAAGTTAGTCCAAATAATTTTAGTAGCTTACACCAGATTAAATCGCTACAAGCGGTTTATTGACATTCCGCATGGCGTTGATGTCTTCTAATACTAAACTTGCTCTAATAGTTCGATTCGAGCAACCGGCCGCTGGAGACACTTTAAAGGCTTTTATTTTTATTTTTTTTGATTCAAGCAATATTGTTTGACACCTACTGATCTGTATATTTTTAGTTATTCTTAATACCATTGACATTTGTTTATGGGTTTTTTTAATCAAGTTTGTAACATACTTTTTCATATATATCTGACTATTGTTTTAAATAAAATTGTTAAAGCGGCTGTGATTTAATGTACGTATATATAGTAACGAATTTTATGCATTAATCCTGTTTAGAGGTATACCTAGGACATATTCGGAGCTATACCTATATTGTACATAAAAATCCTTTATGCCTCTTCCATTCCCTTGTTCCTTCAATTGGCAGTATACATTGTTTAAATCATTCCAAAATTGTACTTATTCTATGGAATCAGAATCTAAATATTTTAACCGTACAAAGAAAATTGTATAAAGTTTCCACATTACATTTATATGTTACCTTATTACTAGCCTTCCAAGGAAATCTTGGTGTACAATGTGTGTATATTGTTTCTATCATATATATTTTTGTATATATTTGCTTACGATTTTATTAAAGTGCGATTTTTATCTTAATCATGTACATGCGAATCAGTATTTAATTCTTAGATAGGGCCCGCGGCTTAATGTTATCGTGTGCGCTTACTAACCCTACTCCGCTTTACCGCTCACGGCATCGAGTCCGTCTGTCGACCATCAGGTATATGAGTCAGTCACACAATATAATCCCGGGGGTGGTTTTACGAGGTTTCTTTCCGGTTTTCCACCGTTATGAGACAAGGAGCAGTGTGAAGTTGACGATCTGTCATCATATAAGGGAAATACACTTGAGTATGACGTTAAACCCCAATCAATCAAACAAACAAAACAAACAAATAAGTATCAGATAGACAAGCGCACTTTTTTGTATACCAGTCTAGCATCGGTTAATTCATTAGGACATCGGTGAACAACGAACTGCAACTATTCAGGCAAACTACTCAGAGGCTCTTTATGTACAAGTACAAGGCTTTGTTATAAACGCTGACCAACAACTGAGTTTACCCGTAGATGACTAGAAGAGGGAGGAACTCGAAGAAAATGAATTTGGTCATGTCATTTGGAGCGTTTCAGTCTGCAGTTGCATATGTAGTATCAGAAGTCTATCAAGTAGAAGTATGAAACCAGCCATTACCCTGTCCCAACGGCATTGTGACTTTTGGTGGACTT